>QLOU01003774.1:0-43009 GCA_003313715.1 Russula abietina | reverse complement strand
GATTTCATATCGAAGTTGCCTCAGCGGATCGCAGCTCCGCAACTTGAGGCCCTGATCGCTGAGACCCTTCAGAACCTCGAGATGATTGCAGTAAACGTCCTTGTAGTTCTCATATGCGAAAGGGATCCTGATCCAGGGGCCATTACTCCACTCGTCGATGCAGCACTCGATCTATAAGTATTTTGTAAGGAGAGATCCCGTCTGTTTTTTGGTATTCTCGATATTGACCACCGAAAACGTCTTACCACTGCAAGCACCAGCGCGATAGCTTCGTACGGCATGGGATTGAACAAGTTGGAGAATATTATGCCATCGCTTGAACGGTCATTGAACCAAACGACATTGATGGCTTGTTGGATAATGCGGTGGTGATACGGTAACTCGTTTTCTTCATCTCCCCTACTAAACGCCCCGTCTGTCTTCAGAGCCCGCGCCAGCTCGATATTGTGACCAAGACTTTTCGGAGCCTTGCTCGTCTCAAACCCGTAGTATCTCTCTACGAGTGGTGCAATCCTTCCTTTTACAGCAGCACGGAATTGAGGACCAACTACCGCAAGCTGCGTACGTATCAATCGACCCGAACACTGAGGTAGAAAGGGAAGTCAGGGCTCACCTTCTCCATGAGATTGGCTGATGGAGCAATCGTGATTCCAGTCTTGGAACATGCCATGGTCCACACAGATGACGCCCACTTCGCCTCTTGTTCGGGCGTTGGAAATGCATCCCTGTAGCCGAAAAAGGACCGAAAGATGGCTTCTGCTGCGCCGACGACACGCTCTTGTTGTTCGTCGAGTGTCTCATGGGTGGCCACGAAATCCCTGGCTCGGTCAGACGTCGTCTACCCTCCATCGGTTAGTCCACGTCCAGTTTTGCACAGAGAGAATGAAGACCTTAATAATTACGAGTGTTTCTTGGGCGTATTTTCGGTAAGCTCGCGCGTGAGACAACTTGGACAAACCGCGCTTCAAGTCTAATCCTGTTCTCATCTCCGTTGCCCTAGATATACGAGCGTGAATGGCGGGTAATGTGTCATGAAAGGAGCGCCACAGGCCAACATTATGAGTCGGTTCTGGACGCTGGATAGATCACCGCGCGGAATAACACTCTTCCATTCGTCGCGAATAGCTCGAGCATTGTCAAGATATTCGTCGCCCCTCTTTGCCTGCTCCGATGGAAGATACAAGGTCATAGCCAAGTGATAGATGTTCTGCTCCTTAGTTACGAGATATGCTGTCAATGGTACTTTGTCGGACTCGTGGGCGAGGACTTGTAGGCGGGATGATGAAAGGTGGTACAGCGAAGGGGGCGAGGGCGACGTGAGAGCCTTTGAAGGTGTTAGATATAACAAAGGACGGGGTGGCGAATCGCTTGTTCTAGATTACACATCCCTTGCCGTGATGGGCATGAAATCTTTCAATAGCGGGGTCTGTGCAGGAAAATTCTGACATCACGACGTTGCAAATGACCTTAACTACCCAGGGGAAGGTTGAGGCTCGCTGTTGCTCCGGGATCACACGAGGACACGCTGCAACGGCGCGTAGGGAAGGAATGAAGGCCATCCTCCCACCGCGCTGTGTGCACATTGGCGTTGCTCCAAGCGCCACTGCAACGCAACGGCACTTTTACAACCCGCAGCAGACTGTGTTACTCTCCAAGGAGCTTCGCCACTTAGGTTAATAGATACAAAGACGAAAGATCCCCGGGCCCGGGGAAGTAATGCCAACTGCCAAGCCGAGCTAGCATGTTGACGAAAAGTACACTTGGCAGGAGAGGAAAACCCTAGAATGTTTACAGCCAGTTCAAAACATAGACAAGACTCGACCCGCTCGGTCCCTGCGAGAAAGAGAGTGGTTTTTATTACTACGGGGACATATATGAGGATAATTAACTTATCAACTATAATTTATAGGGGGTTATAGTTATGTATTTGTAATACGAGTTGCGAAAATTTGGATTATAAGCGCTAAGCGCCACATCACCTTTTCTTAGCGCCGCCGGCCCCGGGGTTGCTCCGGTTCACACTATGAGCCGAGCCTCAACTGTTTCGTGGGCGTTGCTTGCATGCAATGAACGGCAAGCGCTTAACACCTGGAGTCAGTGGGGGGGCAAAGTTCAAAACAAGCGCCACTTATCCACTGTCTCTAGTCTAGCCTCGACCGACTAATCTTGGGGAAGTTTTAGCTTGGGGAATGGGGATGGCCCAGCTTGGAGGAATTCCTTTTACGACGACACATCCCTTAAACGGTGCCCACTGGCAAGTTAGCGATCGTCACGCGTACTTTCTTACTACGGATGTCGTCCTCGTGGTTCCCTTGCGGCTACTTCTACCTCTACCTCTACCTCCCATCACCCATATCGTACAACTGTTGAACCCCGTCAAGCTCAAGTTTGAATGCCTGGAATCCATGGGACAAGAGAAATTGGCACACTGTTCGACAGCGAGCTGTGGTGGAGGGACCAGTACCGAGCGATCGAGGCCCAAGGTTACACACTTCGTCCCAGGTATCATCCTAATTGGCGTCCCTCTTGGAAAAGGTCTGGCAAAGACTTTTTTAGTGCGGAGGATGGTCAACCTACACTGGTGAGTGCACAGTGTCGTTTTTTTTTGGCAATTCACCATGTTTATTCCGCTTTAGTTGCCGACAGCGATGGACGCAACGCGCGCATGGGACGGCAGACAAGTCATGTTCAAGAAGGTTACTGCGGGAAGTGAACTAGATATCAATCGGTTCCTCTCTTCTCCAGGGCTCATTCCTGAATCCCATAACCATTGCGTCCCGTTGCTCGACATCCTCGAACTGCCCGATGAACCTGAACAGAAATTGATAGTCATGCCCTTCTTGCGCCAGTTCGATAATCCTCGCTTTCAGACGTACGGCGAGTTCGTGTCCTTCTTTTCACAAATCTGTGACGTGAGTAAGAGACTGAACATCATTCGACTGGAGGAATAGGAATAACCTAACGATTCTTCTTCACCAGGGTCTCTTGTTCATGCACGAAAGAAATATCGCACATCGGTACGCTCGAGTTTTTCTGTTAAAGAACCATAATCAAGAACTCTTTTCCCAGGGATTGTACAGCTAATAACATCATGCTCGACCCTTCTGGAATGTACCCTAAAGGATTTCACCCAATCCAAGTCAATCGTCGCAGAGACTTCAGGGGGAGAGCTAAGAGGTTCACCCGAACGTCGCGGCCCACGCGATACTACCTGATCGACTTTGGATTGTCCCGTCGGTACAGCTCTCGAAATGCGTTAGACCAACCAATACGTGGCGGTGATAAATCTGCACCCGAACATCGGCTCCGGAACCTGTGCAATCCGTTTCACACAGATATCTATTATCTTGGGAACCTGATTCGTGAGCGCTTTTTGAAGGTGAGAAAAACCCGTTCAAACACTGGTTGGTTTTACTATGCAACTTATGCGATCTAATCAGGTGTATAATGGTTTCGAGTTCATGGTCGGACTCGTTGATGCAATGACGGACGAGAGTCCCGCAGAGCGTCCCACAATCGAGACCGTTATCTCAAGGTTTTCTTACATCCGAGAATCACTTAGTGAATTCAAGCTTCGCACCCTCATCACGTCTAAAAAGGACCCTAGTCTAATCACTACTTATCGGTATGCGCGTCAGGCGGTTCGCACGGTCGAGTATATTATTTTGCAAAAAGCTGCTATCCCGTATGCCTAACTATATGTTGCTTAGTTGTAGTTTAACCTTACACATGGCTACATGGTAGAATGTCACTTGACCATACCCATGAGGTTGACACGCGTGAACTTGAACTTGAGTTTACACGTGTCAATGTCAATTGATATTCTTGGCGGGGAGTAGCGGAGACAGTGAGTCACCTCCTATTGCAGAGTGACCCAATGAAGCTGGCGACAATGATGGAGATATATCAAATGTGCCGGATGCCTTTTGATCGGCGTGGTGACCTTCAGCTAGTGCCAGGAACACTAATTGATCGGAGTTCTATCATAATTACGCCTCTCTGGGGTAAGTGCTTCGTGTGCCGCCTCATGTTATAGGAAGAATCCAGCTCAAGCGCTCAAGCTCAAGCTTTGACTCGGAGCATTGTGCTTGTGGAGAGCTGAAGTCAAGGCGCAAACCGGTAATTTAAGGGGTTTTGATGTACAATATTATTATTTAGAACTTTATTTATTAGCTAATTATTAGTAATCGAGGTTATCCGTGTCCGCCCCTTTCGTTGGCACTCCTACCAGTTGGAAGTCATTGTACCAGCATACAATATCGCTATGAGACGAATCTCCTACACGGAAAACAAAACAAATATCGATCGCAAAGACATACTCCGGAGCGATTTCACGGTCTATGCGCCCACTGGTGACGACAAAGACTGGGGCAAGAGGAGAGTTGTCGAAAAAGGACTAATATAGACCAAAGATAAGTTGCTGTGGAACAGGAAAGTAAAGTAAAGTCAGTAACTCGATGAGCCGCGCGTCAAGTTGTGTGGCAACCCGAACCTCGATCATTTTACGTGTCTCTTGGGCCCTTTCAAGGTATTCTTGTGCCTGTTTGTGGCGACTAAATATGCCCTTTTCCTCTAGACCGGCCTGAAGATCACCCGTGCTTTCGGGTATGGTGGTCAGGATCAAAGACGGCCGCAGCAAAGGAATATCACTTACAATGTCAACATCCCTTCGGCAGTCCTACGTTCTTCCGAACCTATGGATTCATCGTAATCTTCCAGGAGTTGCTTGGCTTCCGTAAGAAGCCTTTCCGCCTTCCCAACCCGTTCTGATGTAGGCAGAACTTGAATACGCATGCTGGCTTAACTTCGGTTTCGTGATGTGTGAGGGAATGTCAAAGTAAGACGGGTCCTGAGGCCTGAGAACCCATGCTTAAATATTGGGTCAGGGATAATGGCAGTGACACTCCAAACTATGATGTCCACCCCAACGGTAGTCATGACAAGGAAAATTGGGCGCACCAGTAACTTACCGATCTGGTATACCGATTTTCGGCGCTACTGGGTTGTATGTACCACTATCATCATGGCCACCACGTTTCCGAATATCGCAGTTATAGTGGGGCACTGAGCCCCAAGCCAAAGAGTGATTGCTAGGCAACGTGTACGGATGCAATAGCCACTCCGACGAGCGCGACCTGAATGCTAAAGTGGGGAGTTTGTCTCATCAATGTGCACCACCACGAGTGCCCCCTATCACAGAACACCATGATGGTCTTCTCCCGATCCAGAAACGATAAACGTCAGTAGCCACGAATGTTCCCATGGTCCCACAACCCTAGTAGGACAATGCCGTGATGTGTTCAGCGTTTAGGGAGAAGCTTCAGGCCATGAGAATATTGATCGCGCTAAACATAGTCGCTGGGCGGTCATGGACAGAGTCACACCATGTGCTGATTTTTCGGTCAAATGAGTATGTGGGTGTGTCGAGCTGCGCAGCATCTACAAAGTGGACAATGCCACAGGGAAGTCCTCTGGGGGAGCCGGAAATGTAGCTCCAGAATGTTTAGTCCAGCGATTGAGGAATATGGATACACAGACAGCGATCCCAGGCGTGGCACTCGACTGGAGGCGCGCTTGAGGCTAAAGATCCCAGCCAGCCCAATAGTAGGTTCGACGAAAGAGGTCAGGAAATCAAGGAAGGCCCGTGATTACCGGAGAGATGTAGTACGGATGACCTTGAAAGAGGATGATGGGTAAGGGCAGGTGAAATGCACAAGGTGTCAGGGTTTCCGGTGTGCGGCCGTGAATCAAATATTAGAAAGTGAAATAATGCAGCCCTAAAACCACTATTCCCCGCTATCGAAGTGAAGAGAACGGGAAATATGATTGTACCCCCATATCATGTCGCCGAAGTAGACTAGAGAAAATAATGGCGACCCGGAGATTGGCCGTGTAAAGTGACTCAGGTTCCAATTATCGATGACGTCGTGTTCGATAATGGGCGTTTGATCACAGTAATTCGAAGCTCGCAGAACGAAGTGCTTAAGATAATGAGGTGGGACGGAGGAAGTACATTCTCCACGGCAAAGGTGCACGGAAAGACATCAGGTAGAACACCAGAGGCTGAACTCCATTCATCGGACTACAAATGCGACACTCGGGTTGGTGAGCAAAGCAAGGAGCAAGTGATCCAAAGGGAAGTCTATCGACTCCGAAAGTGGGCATGTGTGTGCGTATTTGTCTGTGTTTACATGTATGTACATAGTACAACACAACCGCTAACGCCCAGCGACAGCTCACAGCGCTCATAAGTCACAAGAAGTACGTTTTTAGAAACAAAAATACAGTAAGTATCTGCGAAACTTGTGTTAATTGAATAACAGTCCTCTCGCAACTACATAGTTCATACGTCCACCGCCTCGCATGGGCCCTGCATGGAGTAAAAGTATGCTAACCTCCGACCTGATTATGGATAATTATGATACAGGCCCATGGTTAGTTGCTACAGGACAAGGGTGAACTCAGTATCCCATCGCGCAAAAACTATGCAGTGTTTACTGACCATGATCGCTCGGTGTGTCTCATTAGCCTTTCTGAGATACTCCTTTGCCTGCTTTTGGCGGCCTAACACGTCCTTGTTATCCAGACCGGCTTTAAACCCTTTCGAACTTTCAAAGGAAATGCGGTGGTTAGAACTAAATGACTTTTACGAAGATAAAGGGCCGCCGCTTACATTTCCAACCAGCCCTGTGCCATCTGATACCTATCCCGACCTAGAGTGTCTCGGGATTCTTCCACGTTTAGGCTGGCTTCGTGTAGGAGTCTATCAGCCTCCATCACTTTTTCCGACGTAGAAAAAATGGACATGTTGTGTTGGTTCTTCTTGGGGAGTTGAGAGGAAGTGAGGAAGTGTTATCGAACAGCTCCCCCGGACGCTCTCTTAAACATCTCGACTGTATTGGCACTGGCACTAACAGCTGGAATTGTCAAAACGGTCACGTCGATCATTGTAGGGGCGCTTAGTGGAACCGGGACCGGAAGTACCGTACTGCATAATACCTGTCTTCGGAGCTCCAAGGAGCGTGCAATAGTGCCAGTGCCAGTGCCAGGGGCACCGACACGCCTGTTTGCCGACCTCATGCTCAGCACGTTTCTCTAATACGTTATACAGGAATACAGGTATTTCCTTTCTTTCAGACCCCTCCGACATTGAGAAACTCATCGCCTTGAACAGACCGGGCTTCTTGGTATCAAGTAGCGACCAGGTCGTTCGTAACAATGTGAGGTACTCAGGTCACAAGTGCCTGACTTTAGTGGTTAGACATACCAGCTCCATATGGAGCAAATTACTGTAATGGAAATTTATTTTTTTTCCATTCAGACCCCTATTGTTTCGCCTATACAAATCTCGGGATTTCCTACGGCTGGCTGGTAAAAGAGAACATGAGGCCTGTAGGACCGACGTCGTCGTTTACGCATTTACGTACTGTGGTGCAGAACCCAACAGAGTATTGTGTGTGTATCCACCTGTACTGTGTTCCGTCGTTTCGCGGTCTTTATAGTATCAGCATCACATACCCAGGCTCCTACTAATATTTCGGTGACAAGATCATCACCACAGCATTTTGTAGACAACCAGGCTTGGGCGACCTCTGTATGCTAGACCTTCTCGTCAAAACCGAGCGGATGCCCGTTTATTAGACTCCGTCCACAAAGTAACGATAATAACCGAGACACGAGTAAGTCAGGAACACCGAACACGACCCTATCTCGGAAAGTCTAAATTTCGAATCATGTGCAATATGACACGAAAGGCGACTGTAGGAATGATACCCAACCGAGCGCCTGTGGAGTCAGTGTTTCAACGAGTGTCACTCCACTCTCCCACGAGGAAGCGAATCATTCCGGATAGTTAATGTGACTGGAACTCGGTATTCCTCTTATGTTCCAAAGATCGACGCTGAGAGGCCGAAGACTGCTGCACAATTTTGCTCAGTATACAGAATAATGCACTAAAAACACGGGTGAGTAGGCGTCATGGTCATTGGAGCGTAACCATTACATTTAAAGGGAATACGCTCATACCAAAGGTGTTACTAACCCGGACGAAGCGATGAAGTTAACATGGTGAGAATCGACGATAGGAGCAATGCAATTCGAAACGTAGGGCAGAGTATTGTGCGTAGGCTTCGAGGATAGAAAGTTAGAAAGGATGCGGTGTTAGGGCCGGACGCCCATGACTTGTGATTCAATGCGACCGGAGATAGCAGGCGATATGACCTTAATTGTGACCATAGACCGAAGAACCGAGGTGACATAAGTTGCGGAAATCGGAGCGCGATGTCATTGCAGAAAAGGCCAGTCGAAAGACGAATCGTTAACTCCATGCCGTGCCAAAAAATTGGAGGGAAAATATGGGGGGTCGAAAAGTAGCGGAGGTGAGAGAACACTTCACGTTCTGAATGTCGATGATGTGTCCCTCAATAGAAGGGATTGTGAGCAACTACAAGAGGAAGGTGAAAGAGAAAGGGGAGATTGGATAGGTTTTACAGGGAGGAAACTCACCTCAACCACCGCTCGCCGTACTGCACATATGCGACTCCGACAAAGGACAAACGCGCCACGTGGAACTTTCGTCAAGGAAGCCAGGAGGAAAAGTCGAGGTCAATGTCCGCTCACTACCTTGAAGACAGTTTAAAAACAGAGTAGAAGTAATGTTTGTCTTCCGTACAATGGACGGCTCTTGACAGGGCTGAGAAACACGAAGCTGGTCAGCGGAATGGTTACTACGCACCTCGGGTAACCTCCACTGGCACTGATCCAGGGTCGTATGATTTACGGGTCCGCTCCTCTGGAGTTGATAAAACGGTAGTTAATACGTTTGGTTGAGTTTGAAGCCGTCGAGCTTAGAGAATTGCCATGAGGATCAGTGGGAAAAGACTGCCCTTTTCGGTCATGTCGCAAGTCAGTCGACGACGCTTGGTCACGACGCTTGGTCTCCTCAGATACACTCTGACTTAGAATTTTTTAGCCAATTTTAACACAGCTCGACCTGGTACAAAAGCCCTCTGTACAGGGTTATTTTAGGATGATAAATAGTCCAACAGAACTACGTCTCGACAATCGCCCCCAAAATCATGTAAACCTAACCCCACTCCGAGCCCTCCTACGAGCCCTCCTACCAGTTTCGATTGCTTTTTCTACAGCATCCTGTGACCCAATTTATCAGTCTCTCTCTCTAAAGTTGGTAATATCATGTTACTGACCTTGACCGCGTCTAACACCATCTGAGCACGCTCGGAATATAGTTTAGCTTGCTCAACCCTGGCCATCCATGACTTTTTTTCTACGCCAAGTCTGAATTCCTTCGCGCTACCGGAAGAGAGGTCACTTTTCGAATCTGATAGACCAAACAAGAGAATACGGTCCTTACCAGAGTATGTGATCCTCTGCCAAAGTACGATCATCGCTTTTCATGTCGGACTGGTGATTCTCGAAAAGGTCCTCTGCATGTTGTATTTGCTTATCGGCGCGCCCTACTACGCTCATAGGCTTGAAGATGGAGCACATATCCATGGGCATCGAGAGTGGTGAGTGGGAGTAATATGAGTTATAGCAATAGGTGACAATTAAATCTCACTCGACGCACTGGCAGCTTAAGTAGTAGGGGCATTGCATCCCGGCACCATACATCCTTGATATCGGACAAGGATGCAACTTTGAAGGCCAGAATCGGCACCCAGGCAAGATGGTGACACCAGTGGGCACTGACACCAGAAGGCAATAGTTCGAGAGGTTCGTGCCGCCACCCCTCAATCAATAGCGTGAATGCATGCCCAAAATTATACAGTACAGCCACCAGCGTTTCATCTTTAGGAACAAATGGGCACCCGTCCGATAAGTGATCGAGACTAGACTCTCGGCACTTGGCCTCATGTCGGCCAGCATACTAGTCACATGCTCTATTCAAGGCCTCGCACAGTGTCGGTGATTCAGCGAATAGGTTCGCAATGATTATCCCTCGTCCCATATACTCGGTACGCAACAAAGCGTACAACATGTAACATACTGAGGCATGCACGACAGTAGGTAAGGTCGATGATGGCACAGGACTCCCACGCCAACAATCACGAGGCGTATCAGCGTTTTATCGGTTATCAGACATGGACAAACGATAGATCATCGTAACTAAATCGTCGATTGGAAGCTCAAATTCGCGCTCAAAACCCACAAGGAATACGGATTAAAAAGGTGAATTATACAATAATTGTCTGTGAGACCCGCGTCATCCGGGTCTGCATAGTAGGACTCGTTCTGATTACATGATTCATACGCCCACAGCACTCATACATTGTCCTGCGTAGGTTTAAAGTACTCAAACCCGGCTAATACGGGTTCATGGCAAGTTGCTGCAGGACAAGTAAACTCAGTATTTCATCGCGTATAAACTATACAGCGCTACGAACCACGATCGTTTGGTTCGTCTCCTTTGCCTTCTTGAGGTACTCTTGTGCCCGTTGATGGCGGCTGAACATATCCTTCTTCTCCAGGCCAGCCCTAAAATCTTTCGCGCTTGGGAACGGAACGCGGTAGTCAAAACCAAATAACCATAGCAAAAGACGAGGAGCCACTGCGGCGCTCACTATTCCAATAACCCTTGTGCCATGCTATAATTCTCCGGGCTCAAGGTGTTTCTGATCTTTTGTACCTTCAGGCCGGCGTCATTTAGGAGTGAATCGGCTTCTGCCAACAGTTGCGAAGTAGGAAGAATGTTCATGGCTTAATCGGATTTTGGCTTCTCCTTGTCGTATAAGAGAAAACGCTGGAGAGCGGTGATGGCTATCTCAGGCTTGGAACACCCTGTTTAAATACTGGTGGCGCTGGCATTCTGAATTGTCACAAAGGTTTAACATCGTAGGGATCAGTCACAGGAAGTGAGACGGCTATGGTTTCATGTTAATATCTAGCGCTACAAGTGGCCCGGGTGTGCCAATATCGGTGCCAATACCCGGTTTGCCGGCCTCATGTCCAGCACGTTCCTCTAACACATGGCTCGTTTGTAGGGATAGAGACTCGGATGATTGCCGGTCTAGCTCCTCCTTTCTTACCTCTTTGACGTTTAAAAACCCCAACATCGTAGCCTTAAAGTCGAGCTGTCTGTGGCTATTAAAAGCCAAGTCGCAAGCCAACTTGCTTGTTTCATCGGCAGCCAAGTAAGGCCCTCAGGACTTCGGGGCAGAGGGCCAAACTCGTGGCTACATGCTCGAGGAAAATCACCGTTCCGTATCATACGTCATTGTACTACTCATCCCGAGATTACCTACCCTGACTGGGTGAAACGGAATATGAGAATCATGAGAGCTGTAGGGCGAACGTCTTCTCCACATACCACCGTGGAGCATAATCCAAAAGATAGCGCTTGTGAATCCAACTACATTATGCCCCGTTGTTCCGTGGCCTTATTATAGTGTCGTATGATATCAGAGTTCCTGTTCTGTGTCCACAAACGTTTTGGTGGCGTGATGGGAATAGTTTTAAAACACTATCGGGCTGGTCGCCTACCTGAGCGTCTCTTTATGCTCTTGCAGAACTGAGCCTAGTGGATGAGTGTGTTTGTTACAGAATTCGTCCTGAAACGACTGATAGTCAAAAGTCAAAAAGCGGGAGAGTCAGGAACTTTGTTCCATCTTACATAGTCTAAAGTTTGAAACACGGGTAATATGAAACGACATAAAGCGACTGTAGGGGTAGCACCCAACCAAGAGGCGCCTGCGCGGTGACGCCGTCAGGACTCAACATTAACAAGTTCCTCTACTCTTCCGCGAGGAAGCAGATCATTCCGGGATAGATAATGTGGCTGGAGCCCGGTATTCCGAATACGTTCCGAAGATCGACGCTTGACAAGTGAAAAATGTTGCACAGCCTCTGACTGAGCCGTCCTCTCAGGGTAAAAAGTCTCAGAACCATATGGGTAGTGAGCGTCAAAGTTTTGTCCGCTTGACCCGGCATCAATGTATGATAAAGTGAGGCCAGAAACATAAACACGCGTGCTAGGATCAAGGAGAGGAAACACATTACCTAGGGTTAAGTTGACACGGGGAGAATCGACGACAGCGCAAATCGAAATGTACTGTGAAACATTGTGCGTGGGCACTAGGGATAGAAAGACACAGATTAGTACATTGGTGCCCATGATTACTACCCGGAGTAATCGGGAGGAATATGTAATACAATGATAGTGAAAGGGGTGGAGGTGTTAGGGCCAGACAGCCGTGACTGTTGATGCAAAGCGACCGGAGATAGAGAGTAACGAAATAACCTTAAGAAGGATCGTAGATCGAGAAGAAATAGGGCGGCACAGCTGTAGTCGTTGGACATTTTAATATGTTTTCTTCCAGGAAAAGTCCCAATCAAATCGTGAAATCCACCCCGTGCCAGGTAAATAAGAGGGAAGAGATCAGGTAGGATATCGGTTGAGGTAAGAGAATCGCTTCACGTTCTGAACATCGATGGTGCCGTATTCAATAAAAGCAATAGGAGGAGGCCGCAGGGGAAAGGATGGGGCAGGTGTAAGCTTCGGCAAACATGCAAGGAAAACTCACGTTGATCCCAGGCTCCGCTCCTCTGACATCCCACGCGCGATCGGATGGACAAACGATGAAATCGATGAAACGCTGAACGTTATACCATCATAAAGAAAGCCAGGGAAACGAAGTCGAGATTAAGAGCGCGGTCTTCTCCTCAGAAATCTCCTGCCTCGGAGACAAGAAATGGGTGTTTCTCACTGACGTTGGCCGAGTCTAATGAAGTGGGTTGAGACAATGGAAAACTAGTCAGTGATACGATTAATACGCACCTCAGGAAACCTTCCAGCCAGCTATGGGCATCAGGGCATTCTTGACATGATTTCGAACTCGAGTACTACTGTAGTTCTCGAATGACGAGCGCGGGAAGCAACGAACAGTTGATTCGCAGCTGGGAAAAGACTGCCCCTTTCGGTCATGTCACAACGGTCATGTCACAAAGCTCTGCTGTGCGACGACTTGCAATCAGGCTCGAACTTCTTTATTCTCGCTCGTTACAACTATTCTATGCTGGATGATTGTCAGAAAATCAGAGGTCGGCGGTTAGAGACAGCGCACCGAGCACCGACTTTAAAATTGACCATTACTCTGTAGTGGTCTCAGAAAGGTGTCCGACAAACTGTTTAGATACAGGGTACACGTAAGACCACCATTTGAGCTTTAAGACACCTCACATAGATAAAACGTACAGTGATAACACCGTGACGATATAAACAAAGACACCCACCAAAAAAATGGGACTTCGCAGCCATGCAAGCATGGCCCGGCATAGCAGTTATGTGTCAGCTCCGCGAAGGGAATGCATAATTACTTTATCTCAAAACCTGACCAGCATAGAGGGCAATCCATTGTTAGGACTAACACATGTCACAATGTAACTGTCTTTCTCCAGCAGCTCTCGATCAACCCTGGCCCTTTCTCTAGCCCCCATGGTCTTTTCGTTTCATCGCCACATACCAAAGCTATAACTTAACAACACCGCAACCAGGAAACGTTTGTCGGGGAATTGAAGCTAGCGAAGATCGGTCGTCAAATCGTGTCATTCACATTAGAAGACAGTAGATGACGTGGCAAAAGGGGATTGGATAGCCTCTCCTGATATGAAAGGGCGATGGTTTGCGATGTTGCAAAAAGGGTAGGAGGAACCGTGGAAAAGGACGTCATCGTGACCGGCGGTAGCAGAGGAGAACAATGTCGGGGAAGAATCAGTGCCTTGATGCAATGCGATGTAAAGATGGCGGATGTATCGGAGAATGTAGATAGGAATGGTGTCAGGCCCGCTCTTCCTCGCTTCTTGGACGACGTCGTTCCATAGGGCACAAAAGTCGTGTTGAAGTTGGGGGGGAGTATGTAGAATATCGAATTGAGAAACAGATTGTAGGATCCGGGAGGAAATGTACGCCGAATAATGATCACCCTGGAAGGTGCGAAGGATCTTCGGAGTGATGTAAATCAAATTGGCAAGTAAGACGTTATCAACATGCGCGACGTAGTCTTGAAAGAACTCTCCTGATATGTGTAATTGATCCTTGGCTAGCGCAAGCCAGTTGTTATCGCGCTCCCGCACGTTTGCAATGACGCCTGCAACTATGCTCTGTGTATATAGATGCGTCTCGCGATCGCGGTCATTGCCCCGGCTTCTAAGATAATTAGCGATTTCGATGGATTGTAATACTCTACCCCAACGTCCGGAGACAACGCCATGAAAGAATTCTCGATCGATACCGATAGAAGTGGCATCGGCTGCATTGAAGCAGGTCACAAGTCGCCGTATCTTGATAGGTTCAGATACCAAATTCGATGTCAGAGTCCGGTCCAAAAACCCACACAACACATCCACAAACTTGCCGCGAAGTCCAGTGACGATGAAGTCATTGTTGATTAACTTCGAGTTAACAAAATCTGGGATGCCCGCAAAGAACTGCCCGCACTCCTGATCATCATCCAGAGCTTCGATTGTCCGCTTCAAAATACGACCATCGATTCCCGGTGGCAGTTCGGAAGTGATTTTTTCAGCCATCCTCTTCGTGTCCCATAACCATCCGTTGTGATTTATGTCACCGAAAACCTTCCGGATAAAGGGGTCAAATATGAAGTGAATTCGGAGAATTCGGACACTCACATGGGATAAGCCCGTATAGAGGAACCAGGCAGACGAAGAAAGTGGCGTATAGTACGGGCTGTTGTGTCGTAGAAATGGCATGATCGTAAGGCATGCATATACAACTGCAAAGAGGCCGACGCAACAGGCAACTGCGATTGCCACGGTAAGATTGATATTGAAGAGGTATATGAGGAGGCCGGCGAAGAAGAGGGAGAGGGAAAGATGTAATAGCAGCGGCAATACTTCGACTGGATTGGCAAGATGCGACTTGTCGATGCCGTCGGAGAAGACCGCGCAGATACGCGCGCGCATGTGGGGCTTTAGACGCGGCGGCTGAGTAATATTGATGTATCGGCGTGCCCACTGCTGTAGCGATATAGCCAGAAGAGCGCATATAAGACTGAGGGTCAAGCTCAAGAACCAGAGTGAGTTGACCCAGATGGAGTAATTCTGGGGAGAGAAGGTGGATTGGTTCGTTAAAGCAGAAGGTGTGACGGTGTGTGATACGTTGGGATCGGCGAGAATCTGGAGGATTTTTTCGAGGTGAGACACAGAGATATCTTGCGAATTGGGCTTGAGGTCGGGGATCGTCACACCGAGCAATGTTGCAACGGCGGCAGAGAACATACCACTCTATAAAAATTGAGCCGAGGTGTAGAGAGACGTGGATACTAGCACGGAGACTTACGAAGATAAGAACCCCGTCAGCATTTGTTTTCCATCGTTCGGCCATTACACCACCCTCTTCCCCTGCAATCTTTGAATACAGGGAAAACACGGGTCAAGTAACAATTTCATCGAAATATTTTTGGAATGGCTGTGTTGGGCTCAGTGGGTGACCATCTACCTACAACATGGGCAAAATTAGTGGAGACAAGACCAAACAGTAGGTAACGTGCCTGTGCCATTCACATTCCCAGAAACCAGAATGTGTTGAGGCCATGGATGTTACCATAGATGGGACGGTGATGATCTTGATAGGCACTGAGGATAGCGATCATGCTAATGCTGGGAGTGTCGGGCGACTACAGGTCTAAGGTATCACTTATTGGTCCAGATGAGAACGCGAAACAAGGAGCCTAGAAACGTTGAGAGGAAACTTTTTTGGGGGGGTTGGGGTTACGGACAAACAAATACAAAATTTCTGCACGCAAATGAATGCGATGACTGCTATCAGTGAGATTTTTAATCGCCAATATTTCTCGTATTCACAGTCTTTTCTTACAAAAACTTGAGGTCGTAGAGAATACTTAATGCTATTTGAGTCACAAAAAAAAGTGAAACTTTCCGCTATATCAAAGAATCGCGCAGTGGGGCAATCATCAAACAAAAACAAGGCAAGTTGTGCCTTGTTTACTGACTAGCCTGACGGTCAGAAAATGGTCTACCAGTACTGAGCGCACTGTGCTGAGCCACGAAGAGTCGCTGCCGCCCGCTTCACAGTGCAATTCTCTCCCCGCAGCAGAGGACGTCCGACATCAGCGTGGACGACAACGTCTCAAGAACAGGAGTGCGATGTGGTCATCGATGACGACAACTGGAGCAGAAATGAAGGAGAAGTGAGAAAGGTTGTGGGAGGTAGTTGAGAGGAAAAAGTCATCAACATGTTGGAAATAGATGGAGAGGCGTACTGTAGAGATGAAAGAGGGTGACGCAGGGTGCAAGAGTCAGCTCTGCATCGAGAAGGAAAAGGACGCAACGAAAGGCAACAGATTTGTGTGTTCCACTGATGTTTCTCAAGCGGGCAATGTCGACTTTCGCAACGACCACTCCGGGCTTGTCGCCGCACTGATACCATGTGATGTGGAACGGTAACGGGTTGGGAAGGCCTCCCCCGGAGTAATGAACGTGGTAACATTCGGCCAGAAGTATTGGAAGAAGTTGGCCAGGCAGTAGAGGAACACAAAATGCTTCGAATCGGTATGGAGTAGTGTATGACAGAGCACATCCAAGCGGCCGCGACGTATGGCGCTGTGGAGGATTCCTGTATGGCGAGATGAGACGATTACGAGCCGGAGAAGTTCTTTGCGGCCGTTCCGGACTATTTTAACTCGAATTTAGTAGACACTCCTTGACTGGCCTGACTACCTGTACCCTGCAAGACGCTGGATGGACCATTGGACCGGACCTTCAATTGAGATCCAAATTTGATCTCCAAATCCGGATCGTCAAAGCACGGCGACTTGCCATATGTCGCCGGTGCCGCTTTTACCGGCATCGATCGATTATTGCTATCCAGAATGATCAGAACGCGTATAAATACATCACAAAGTATTTGGTACGAAAATAGGAAACATATCGTAAACACCAAATGGATGTCATACGGGAGAAGTAAAACAGGATCTAGAATTGCGGAGCGACGTGACACGACTTATTTCCTTGTACGAAGGAATTGCCATGCTCTTTGAATTACTCCAAAGAACTTAGATACTTTCCTCGACGTTATGGGTGAGCGCAGCTTGCTCTGGCTTAGAGATGCTCGAATGATGGCAAAGTTTTCGAGCACCTCCTCGATCCGAGGGCGCTTGGCCGGATTGTCGAACGTCATCCAGTTGACCAAACCCTCCATGAACTCGAAACCATAGCATCTCTAGTAAAGAGAATGAGATCAATTGCGTGAATAGATACTAGAAGCTGTGCGTACCTCCATGAACTCGTGGCGCACTAAGTTTCCGATGTAATATATATCGGTTTGGAACGGGTTACACCGTCGTCTTGACTGGTGTTCTGGTGCCGACTTGTCTCCGCCCCGCAAGGGCTCATCCGTTACATCCCGTGAGGTGTAATGGCGAGACAAACCAAAGTCAATGAGATAGTAAACTGGAGGACGCTGCGTCCTCGTATAAGCCTTCGCAGTGCCCTTGAAGTTCTTATTACGATTGTTCTTGATCGGATGGAACCCATTTGGATACATCCCAGACGCGCCAAACATTATATTATTGGCCGTGCAATCGCTACAAATCATTCAGACCGGAGACACTCAATTGAAAGTGTGATTCCTCACCGGTGGGCGACATTCCGCTCATGCATAAATTGAATGCCCTGAGGAACCAACTTCTAAATAAAAGCAGGAGAGGTAAAGATTTTGGTCGTACGTGACATATCTGGGTGAAGAAGGCGACGAATTCTCCAAATGTTTGGATTTTGGGCTTGTTGAAAGGACGCAGAAGAGGGAGAACCATTAATTTCTTTGGCTCGGGATTCTGAAGCTCGATAACATCTAATAATGGCACGCAATGATTGTCGGGCATTGATGCAAGCTCTGGTGAAGAGAAGAGCTGGTTGATTCTCAATTCGTGAGGTCCGTCTTCCGGGAAAACCTTTTTGAGCATGACTTGAACGTTATCTCGCACGCGGATCGCGTCCATTGCTGCCCGCATCTATTGCTGGCGTGAGTTGAGGAGAAAAAAGATTTTATCACAGCCACGTACTATGGTGGGTTGACCATCATCTACAGCATAGAAGTCTTTGCCTGACTTGAGCCAAGAGGGCTGCCAGTTTGGGTGGAATCGGGGTCGAAGCTGATAGCCATGTTCGGCGATCTCATAATAGCGATCTCGCCACCACAGTTCTGTCGTAACAAGAGCCCCAACTTGTCTGTTGGGAGTAGCGGCGACATTGCCAACGAAGGAAGGAGAAGGCATGGAGGAATTCTTGAGCAGGGAAGATTACAAATATATAGATTCTGAGCGGACAGTGGCAGTGCACTGGGTGTAGTGTGGTTGGGGGATGCGACGGCACACAGAGGTCCATAAGGCTTTACATATCCAGATGCTATTACGCTAACCATGAACAGTTAGCAGATGCGAGGTGATGCCGAGGCTTTTGTAAGCTGGAAGGCGGTACAGTATTGTCACCAGTATCGTCACATTATTCACGCATGCCTGATGTCGGGAAATTTGTGATCATGTGACTGGTGTAGAGCCACATGAGATAGTATCATGAAATGCAGACGATGGGCCTCGCCTACAGAAACGGATATAAGCCCAATGGCGTCTGTCCGAGCACCTCTGTTTGTAACCATCTATACTTCACGATAAAAAATGACATTTCCTGTGCGATGTGATAGGCAAGAAGTGACCTTGACAAACAGAGAGCCGCTTTGGCGGACTTTCTGTATCACCTCGCTTGTAGGAATTTCGAAAGGCCACTCTTTGATTCCAACCCTGCCTTGATTTCCGCCGCGCTGGCAGGTCAAAACATAACCCGGATACGCTTTGGGAGATGGTACGCACCGAAGTACTTTATCCCTGGAGATTTCAGGCCAGGGACGAACCCAATCTCCATTTTTTCTGAGCCAAGTCTCGGGCCTTGTCCAGTCGCCTATCGCCAGCTTTGATGGGCGCTTACTGGCCTGAAAATCCAGCAGTCTCCACATTAGAACACCTGATGCATCGGGCCAGGGGTGGTGTGAGAAGAGATTAAGTATGAGGTGAAGAGCCTGGGAGGGGTGCGGGTGAGAGGAGGCGGGTGAGAGGGGTTCTATCACGAATTGTGAAGAATAACAGCCATCATGTCATGAGGCTTGATTCCTCGACGTGGTTCTTCAGGGCGAACACGAGCCCCAGTCGTAAGCGCCTCACGAGATAAGGTCAACTAGGCAGTCAGAAGACTCATAAAAGAGTGGATACGGGAATCAGCCCCAGCATAAACCAAGTGTTACTGTACTCGACAACACCAGAAACTATTTGCGATCGCCCAAACCCTCAGAAACTCGAAAACCTTGCAAACGGACACCCCTGTTTGCCGCATTGATTACGTCAAGGAGCAGGGTCCAGGGTATGGCATGAGGCAGAGTGGTGAGGACGAACACCTGCTAGACGCACGGCAATTTGAAACTCCTCGGGGCGCTGGGTCTCTGTTACCGAATGTAGTAGTGGATTGTGTCCATCCCCCTGGCTACATACAAGCGCTCGCAGACTGAATTCCTCGTGGAAAACGATCTGTCGAGAGTGAGAAAAGCAATCCTTTGAATCCTGACTAGCCAGTCTATGCCTTCGAATCCGTGTGAGGCCACGTGTTGACTGACTTGGTAATAGGACCCTTCGCTGAGATGAAGCCCAACGTTACAACTCGTGTAGAACATCCATATCACTTCAAGACGAGCAAAATCCTTGAAAGCCTACGATTTGATGTCGAGCTTGCAAAGATGTTACTGAGAGATATGAATTTCATCCATCTTGTTAGGCCCCGCCTTGAACTTCGGCCGCTGTCGGCGCGATGCTGACCAGGTTTACTCGCGGAGCATAAATGCATCAGATCGTCAAGGTTAGTAGAATAGATTCCCCAGAGGCCAGCATTAGAGTAAGAGGTCGAGAAGGACATGTACGAGCTACTGAGGTTGTGTTTCGCGATGGTGTCCGAGAGACCCAGAGCCGAGTGCACGGTCCCAGTTGCCAAAGATGGGCTGTATGACGAGTATGGGATAATAGTGAGGACCAGCTGACGCCCTTGGCTACGGCAATATGTGTCATTGGAATGTCGTTGTCACGAACGTGCGTCTCGAACCGATAAAGTCCGGCTTTGGATGAGTATTGCGGCCGAGCGGGATCGGAACGGCCCCGAATGCTTTCTCCACCGCCTTGACAAGTGAACGCCATTGCCCCCGGAGACACGTGAAACACGGGCAAGACCCCGATGATCGACACGAGCTCAGGAAGCGTTGCAAAACAGCTCTTCGCGCCATGTGTATTTCGTGTCCGGGCGCATGACTCGGAAATGAAATACAAGTACGAAGGAAAGTATAAGGCGGCGAACAGAAGACGAAATATCGAGGGGAAAGGCTGGAAAAGGGAAGGTGGTAGTGAGCCCGCGTGTGCTGGGCTCATCGGTGATGGTGCAGACGATGCGGTTGACCTCTTCAAGGTCCGAGGTGTCGATCTGTGATCTTGCTCGCGCTCTCGGTGTCCTGTGATGGTTATTATTAGCAAGGCACGCATGGCACTCCAACGACATGTTGATGCATTTTTCGGACGTGTCATTGTCGACCAAGTTTGGTAGGGGTAGATGTGCTGGGTACCATGCTGGGTACAGTAAAAACTGGGGTGGATGTGTGACGTGTCAACACTGTTGTAGATATACTGGGGTATAGCCGAACGCTCAGCGAAGAGATCCGACTCACTACTTACAGTAGAACAGATGGTCGAGGATGAGAAGACGAACTCGCGGCCGGCGCGGACGTGTTTCCGTCAAAGCCGGCTTACAAACGCTTCGCGGTCGCGCGCGCATGTTGCTGGCCCCCGGCCTTCCTCTCAAATATTACACGCCTAAACATATACATAATGCTGTACACAGTAGTATACGTTGTCCACTTCTGCGCCTATATGTAGTTGTATGTGCAGGTGCAGGGGGTTATAAAGTCGGATTTATAAAACGAAGTTTCTACGCTTCCGAGTCGTTGCTTGACGTCTCGCCGTAAATCTTCGACTACGGTCATGCCCGATGCCCCTTCAAGTCTCTCTTATTTTCTTCCCACCTCACAACCTTCCCTTTCCCCCTCACAATTACCCTTTATATTACCCGGTCCCCTCTCCAAAACTCGCTCTAGGAACAACGACGTTTTTCATACCCTTCCCTTTCTGCCAGTTTGTGTCCCGTGCAAGACGACCACGCATTCGCCCCTTCTCAACATCACCGTAGCCGGCGACCGCCATCTTCGTCTTCCAGCGTACGCAGACCTTGCTTCTGCTAACTGTTCATGGTTAGCATAATACAAGGTGCATTTTGACAAAACTTTATGAATCTCACCATCCCTCCATCTTCCATTGTGGGCAATACCGCCACTGCTCCTGACGGACAAGTAGGGCTCTTGTTACGACAGAAAAGTGGTGGCGAGATCGCTACAATCAGATCGCTGAACATGGCTATCACCTTCGGCCCCCGATACCACCCAATCGGCAGCCCCTCTTGGCTCAAGTCAAGCAAAAGACTTCTATATTGCAGAGGATGGTTAACCCACCACGGTACGTGTATCACATTTTTCTCCTCCGCTTACATTAGCGATAGATGCGGGCAACAATTGACGCGATCCGCGTGCGGGATAACCTTCAAGTCACGCTCAAAAAGGTCTTTCCGGAACACATCAGCGACAAAGGACATGTCCACCAATGCTACTGGTTGCTACATAGGGCTATGTAGCAACCAGTAGTGCTGGTAGATAAGTCTTCTGCTGAGCTGAAGCAAGAACCTCACGCATTGAGGATCAACAAGCTCTTCTCCTCGCGAGCTTCTGAATCCCGAGCCACAGAAAATAATGGTTTTCGGTTTCCCACTCCTGCATCCTTTCAACAAGCCCAAGACCCAGAATTCGTTGATTTCTTCACCCAGATACATCAAGTACGACCAAAATCTTCGTCTCTCCCTTTAATTAGAAGATGGTTCCTCAGGGCATTCGATTTATGCATGAGCGAAATGCTGGGAATATAATGTTCGGCGCTTCTGGGGTGTATCCGAATGGGTTACACCCAATCAAGAACAACTGTAGCATGGTTGTCATGGATACTTCGGAGGCCTAAACGAGGACCCAGCGTCCTCCGGTCTATTATCTCATTGACTTTGGTTTGTCTCGCCATTACCTCTCACGGGATGATGAGCCTGCCTGGCGGAGATAAGTCGGCACCAAAACACTGGTCAAAACGACACTGTTACCGGCTCTAAACTGATATATATTGCTTCGGAAACTTTGACCGCCATGGCTTCATGGAGGTACGCACAGCTTCTTAGGTATCGGTCTACCCAATTGATCTCACTCTCCCTACTAGAGACTAACGTGTGTATAGAAACCTAGAGGTGATAGCCCTCAGCGTCCTGGAAGGAAACGACTGAGGGGGAAGGGCGCGTCATGTCGCAATATATACCAGTCCTCACGTGAGTCTACAGGTAGGGGTTGTGACTCAACATGTGATCCGTACGCTCCAACAGTGTGACCCTCCTCCATGAGAGTATGGTTGGATAAAAGAGTCGAGCATGCGAGGCTATAACTGCCGTCGCGTCTGCTATTGTAGGAGTCGTAGGACGTGCGTGAGTCAATCGTAAAGTAAGGTATCGTACTGGGAGAGACACAGAGAATAATGGGGTAGGAAAGAGAATAGGGACGAGACATGGGAGACGGTGTGGGGATTTAAGGAAAATTTGGGAAAAGACAGATGACGACAGGAAGATCGGGGCATCAGACAATAGCGTGGATTGAAGACAACGGGCGAAATGATAGGTTCAGCTCGGGCCGATCCTTAAGGGTGATGGCTTGCGATATTGCACAAAGGGTAGGAGGAACCGTGGAAAAGGACGTCATCGTGATCCGCCGTAGAAGAGGAGAACAATGTCGGGGAAGAATCAGTGCCTTGATGCAATGCAATATAAAGGTGGCGGATGTATCGGAGAATGTAGATAGGAGTGGTGTCAGGTCCGCTCTTCCTCGCTTCTTGGACGACGTCGTTCCATAGGGCACAAAAGTCGTGTTGAAGATGGGGGGGAGTATGTAGAATATCGAATTGAGAAACAGATTGTAGGATCCGGGAGGAAATGTACGCCGAATAATGATCACCCTGGAAGGTGCGAAGGATCTTCGGAGTGATGTGAATCAAATTGGCAAGTAAGACGTTATCACCATGCGTGACGTAGTCTTGAAAGAACTCTCCAGATATGTGTAACTGATCCTTGGCTAGCGCAAGCCAGTCGTCATCGCGTTCCCGCACGTTTGCAATGACGCCCGCAACTATGCTCTGTGTACATAGATGTGTCTCGGGGTCGCGATTATTGCCCCGGCTTTTAAGATAATTGCCGATATCGACTGATTGTAGTACTCCATCCCAACGCCCGGATAGTGTATCGTGAAAGAATTCTCGATAGATACCGGTAGAAGTGGCGGCTCTGAAGCAGGTCACGAATCGCTGTGTCTTGATAGATTCAGATACCAAATTCGATGCCTGGGTCCGGTCCAAAAATCCACTCAACGCACCCACAAACGTCCTGCGATGTTCATTGAGGATGGAGCCGGGATTGTCGATTAAATTCGAGTTTATGAAACCTGGGATGCCCGCAAAGAACTGCTCCCACTCTTTATCATCATCCAGGGTGTCAATTGTCCACTTCAAAATTCGACCATCAATCCCTGGTGGCAGTTTGTCAGCGAATTTCTTAGCCATCTTCTTCATGTCCCATAACCATCCGTGGTTGTGGACGTTCAGGTCATCGAAAACCTTCAGGAGAAAGGAAGTCAAATACGGGGTGAATTGAGAGAATTTGGACGCTTACACGCAACAAGCCCGTATAGAGAAACGAGGCCAATGAAGAAAGTGGCGTATAGTATGGGCTGTTGTGTCGTAGAAATGGCATGAGCGTAACGCATACATACACAACTGTAAAGAGGCCGACGCAACAGACAACTGCGATTGCCACGGTAAGATTGATATTGACGAGGTATATGAGGAGGCCGGCGAAGAAAAGGAACAGTGAAAGATGTAGTAGCAACGGCAATACCTCAATTGGATTGGTAAGATGCGACTTATCGATGCCATCGGAGAAGAACGCCCGGATGCGCGCGCGCGCGTGGGGGCTTAGACGCGGCGGCTGAGTGATCCTGATGTATCGGCGTGCCCACTGCTGTAGTGATGTAGCCAGAAGGGCGCATATAAGACTGAGGGTCAAGCTCAAGAACCAGAGTAAGTTGACCCAGACAGTGTATTTCTGGGGAGACAGGGTGGATTGACTTGTTAAAGTAGAAGGTGTGGAGGTGTGTGATTTGTTGGGATCGGCGAGGATCTGAAGGATTTTTTCGAGATGAGACGCAGAGATAGCTTGCGGACTTGGCTTGAGGTCGGGGATCGTCACACCGAGCAATGTTGCAACGGCGGCAGAGAACAAACCACTCTGTAAAATCGAACCAAGGTGTAGAGAGATATGGATACTAGCATGGAGACTTACGAATATAAGGATCCCGTCAGCATTTGTTCTCCATCGTTCGGCCGTCTTATCGTCCTCTTCCACTGCAATCTTTGAGTACAGGGAGAACACAGGCCCTGAACTATCACTGAAATCGGAATTTGCTTGGAATTGATGGTCTTGGGTTTGTCTTCGTGGGACCCCATCTACCATATGGGAGGCTTGGGGAGCTATTAGTGAGGACAAAGCCAAACAGCAGGTAACGTGCCTGTGCCATTCACATTCCCAGACATTGAGGACATGGATATTAGACGAAGGACGGTGAAGATCTTGGGCACTGAGATAACTATCACACAACCTAAAAACAAGGAGCGGTTTTTTTTTTACAACAGCCATGTGCTTATGTAATACCCATTATTCCCAACCAAAATATCCATGTCCACTACACACGGCAAGTTCCCGAACTGATCGAGATAAAGATCTCACATATGCTATTTTGGCAGCACCGCTTCCGAGTCCGAGAAGTACTGCTCGTAACAAACACTCACTAACCGCCGATTCGTCTTGTTATGCAGAATACATCACACCACGACCCGAATCATCTTCCTGCGACGACTCGAAAGCCTCAACATGTTCCAGTTAGACTGCGCTGTAACCGTTCGTCAACATTGAGATGGTTTAACCCAGAAAAGAAAAACAATTTTTATTGGGCGTTCAGGATTCGGAAAAACAAACAGTCACGAAATCCCAGAGAACATTGTTGTCGTGTACCCTAGCTACAGCGGTAACTTGCAAGAACATTTTGCATTTCAAAATGCGCCGAACGCACCTTAAGATACATGTATGAGCCCTGTTCGAGGCCAGCGAGAGCAATTCATGTATGAGGGCCTACCGTCGAGCACACTGTCGAGAGCTGGAGCAGGAGGTGCGAACAGGGCGTGCAGTATCATGTATTGACACAAGACATTGGGCAGTGTCGGTTGCGGCATTGTGTAACCTGTGCCAACTGTAATGAAGACTCGGAATTATAGAAATGAAAAGGGATGAACACTACGTGGATGGGATTTCGGGAGGCGATGGCGATGGCGGGAGTATGGCCCGAGTGCGAATAGGCGGTTGTGTAGGGATATGTGGTTGGCGACTATGTACCATCTTAATGGTTTGAACACGAAATTATTGAAAAATGTATTACGAGCGTGGTTGAACGTAAGTGCACATGCTCGTCCTCAGCATTGATATGTATGATGCGACCAAACTTTAACTCCAGCGTCATATATGGCATACTGCACGCAATAGAGAAAACGTACCAGAAATAATCTGCAGGTTGTGCATTGCATAGGATGAACCGAGCTTCTGCACAGCATGTACTCTAGCCTTGATGGTGCGAAGGACCGATGTAAAAATGTGAGGTGAGAAGGTGCTGTTTGTCGTAGCGTGTGATCTTTTCCACCATGGGTGTATGTATGCGCGAAGGGCAAACTATAAGGTCATAAACTTCTGCATCGAGGGCTGGTATGACGGGGCGTCTGGAGAAGAGGCGGCACGGGCGTGGAGGGCCGGGTAGGTGAGGAGGGAAATGTGTGGATAATGCAATATCCATGGTATTCCCTATAACAGCCACCATGCCACGAGGCCTGATACTTCGATTTTGTTCTTCCAAACAAAACACGAGCCCCAATTGTAAGCGCGCAACGAGATAAGAGTCTCAGAACTCACCAGTCACTGAGGAGACTCCGAAAAGAGTGGGTGTGGGGAATCACCCCCAGCGCAAACCAAATAGTATGCGCTGTGCCTGCGTCCGTCGCTCGACGGCCCCGGAAACTATGTGCGATCCCCAAACACTAAGAAACACGAGGACTGTGAAGTGACTGCAAGCAGACACCCCTGTCTTCCGCATTCATTATGCCAAAGCGGCAACTTCAGGGTCCAGGGTACGACATGAGGCAGAGTGGTGAGGACAAACACCTGCTTGACACGCCTCAATTTGAAACTTACGGCGCGGGTCTCTGTTACGGAATGTAGTGCATTTTATGTCCATCCCTCTGGCGGCGGACAAGCGCTGGCAGACTTCAAGCAACTGAATTTTTTTAGGGAAGAACGATCTGTTGAGGGCGAGAAAAAAAAACCTTTGAAATCCTGAATAGCCAGTCTGAGTCTTCGTATTGAATATTCAATAGGCCATGGGCGTTGCTCGTGCCAACTTGAACCAATCCAAACACGCTAGTCACATGATCACATAAATTATCCAACATGCGTGGAACCGCCTGGATGTGACGACACTGCCATCTTCTTCCCGTTTACGCAGACCTCGCTTCTCTAACTGTTAATGGTTAGCGTAATAGCATCTTGATATGTAAAGCCTATGGGCTTCGCATGCCAGCGTCCCCCAAACCACACACACCCGGAACTTTTTTTCTAATTGTCCAGACTCACTCCCTCGTTTTTTACACCATGCCTCCATCTTCCATCGTTGGTAATGCCGCCACTACTCCCAGAAGACAAGTTGGAAGTCTTGTTACGACAGAACAGTGGTGGCGAGATCGTTACAATGAGCTCGCTGAACAAGGCTACCACCTTCGTCCCCGATACCACCCAAATTGGCAGCCCTCTTGGCTCAAATCAGGAAAAGACTTCTATGCTGTGGAGGATGGTCAACCCACCATAGTACGTGTAGCTGTGACAAACTTTTCTGTCCTCAACTAATGTTAGCGATAGATGCGGGCTACAATGGACGCAATCCGCGTGCGAGATAACCTCCAAGTCATGCTCAAAAAGGTCCTTCCCGAACAGGGACCTCACGAATTGAGGATCAATCAGCTCTTCTCCTTACCAGAACTCGCAACAATGCCCGATAATTACTCCGTGCCACTGTTGGATGTCGTCCAACTTCACAATCCCGAGCCACAGAAGTTAATGGTCTTCCCTCGCCTTCGTCTTTTTGACCAGCCCAAGATCCAAACATTTGGAGAATTTGTCGATTTTTTCACCCAGATATGTCAGGTACGACCAAAATCTTTACTCCTTCTTTTCGTCCGAAGATGGTTCCTCAGGGTATCCGATTTATGCATGAGCGAAATGTCGCCTACCGGTGAGGAATCACACCTCCAATTGAGTATGTCTCTAGTCTGAATGATCTGTAGCGATTTCACGGCCAGTAATATAATGTTCGGCCAGACTAGGATGTATCCGAATGGGTTCCATCCAATCAAGAACAATCGTAAAACGGACATCAAGGGTATCGCGAAGGCTCGTACTAGGACCCAGCGTCCTCCATTTTATTATCTCACTGACTTTGGTTTGTCTCGCCATTACATCTCACGGGATGTAACGGATGAGCCCTTACCTGGCGGAGACAAGTCGGCACCAGAATACCAGTCAAAACGACGGTGTAACCCGTTCCAAACTGATATATATTGCATCGGAAACTTAGTACGCCATGAGTTTATGGAAGTACGCACGCTTTCTAGGTATCCGTCTACGCAATTGACCTCATTCTCCTTACCAGAGATGCTATGGTTTCGAATTCATGGAAGATTTGGTGAATTGGATGACACTCGAGAATCCGGCGATGCGCCCTCAGATCGAGGAGGTTCTCGAGAGGATTTCCCTGATTCGAGTATCTCTAAGCCAGAGCAAGCAGCGTTCCCTCATAACGTCAAGGAGAGTACCCAAGATCTTTGGGGTGGTCCAACAAGCAAGGCAATCCCTTCGCACGATGTAATGCGTCGCATCGCATCAACTCTAGATCCTGTCTACCATTCACACGTCTCACGAGCCGCATCATTCTGAACCATTCCTTTACCATTGTATTTCTTTCCTAATGACATACATTCAGTATTTATATCACAAGCAGTATTACTCGTTCCATCATTTCAGCCTATTTTTCCTTATTTTCGTGACAACCACTTCACTATATTATAAAGCGATGCAGAACATTGCCACGAATTTTCACTGGGATTTGCTCGCGACGTTTTGTCATGAACGCAGTCAAATTCTGTGGGTGCTCGTAAGGGTGTGTTCCATCATCGGGAGAATGGAAAAATGCTCACAATAATCTTCCTTACGCGTGAGCCAGCGCCTAGTTGTTTGCCATCTGCGCGTCCTTCATTTGAAAAGATCCCTTCAGTCGCAGTGCGCATTTAATCGTAGTGCCTGCACGACACGGTTCAACGAAGATTTGGGTGGTGCCTTTGTATTCTCGCTTGTCCCTTTTGGGAGCCCTTGGACGCCGTTCCAGGAGAGTTCCAGGGCGCCGGCAGATCCGGGGAGGGGTCAATGCGCGGTTCGTTGGCCTGTACTCGGGTAACCAGAGTGCATAGACCTGTCTTTGCTCTCTTTGTTGTTAGGTGTTGGGAGCGGGAGATCACCGGGGTTGGGGTCATTCACCCAAATGGTTGAGGGGTTGGCCGTCTCTGGGAAGTTTGTACAGGCGGACACTGTGTTCTGGGTCAGCATTCCAGGCACCTATGACTCGATTATTAAAAGTCTCAATGAGAAAGAGTAGCAGGACGAAAGACAAACACTTTATCCATCTGAGGATCCCGCAAGTACTCTTGGGCGGCTGATGAATGTAATACCGTCAGTGTGACAGGTGGCCAGGTGCAGAGGCGGAAGAGAATGAGAGTACCTGATTATAGGCGCCGTTATAGACTGCTCTTCCTCTGCTGCGGGCAGAAACAATGACAGACAGCGAGGCTTGGTCACCAGCTCCTTGACGCCAGTCCCTCAGAGATGACCATTTGCCGGAAATAAAGTTTTGAAAATTTACTGTATTGGTTGCTGTACTGACGGAACGTATGGGCTCCATCACGATACCGGGATCTCCCAGATGTCTTACGTTGCCCTCCGAGGGCTAACTGGACAACGACGTCCTGGTAGATAGGTGGTCTGGCCGGATGCACGTACGACGGTACGAGTTCCTAGTTAAAAGTGAGGTGTGCCGCGCAGGATCAGTATGTAGTATGTGACCGCCCTGTACCTCGTCGTTACGCCGTGCAGAATAGTCAGATTCAAAACAAAAAAAAAGGCTAACGTGCTAACGGATGCCACTCCCTGGCGCTCATCGACATGATTCCCATGTAAAATGATCGATCAAGGCATTCATTACCGTATTGTAAATGTGGAATGGGCCGTAATAATATGCAACTACGACCGCTTATACACACAGGCACAGTAATCCGGATGGCCTGAACGTGCGTGGCCTTGGAGGCCAGGCTGTGCCATGAGGCCATGAGGGTCCATGCACATGACGCGTTGCATCCATAGTAGAAACATAGAACTAAGCAGTGGAAATCGGGTCCTATACATGAGTTATCGGGCTGGTCTTCAAAAAGGAGGGTGGGGGTACTAAAGGTGGAAACATAGGGTCAGTACATACCAGAAGTTTGAGTGTCTCAATTGAAATACTAGCAGCCTCAGAGGATTCGTCTGTACTGACACGTTGGAGATGCGTACGATGCGTACCCGACGAAACCGGATGGTCCAATTCAACATCAGATTGCACCCTCCCCTGTTTGCATTGCTTTGATTGACTCAACCCTGCATAGGCCTGATCTCCAAGTCCCCACCCCCCGTACATCTAGTGTCAATATTAATGTTGGAACGGAACGGAAGTAGAACTTGACTCCGGTCAATCTGGTGTGGGGCGTCGATCCGATCACCTGATCAGGTCATCGTCGTCGATCCAGATCCGGAACCAGCTGTCCCAATTGCGATCCGGAGTGATGGGACTTCGCTGCACCTGTGGGACACGGGGGAAGACGTGGATCACTGTAGATTACGGTTGAATTTTGGAAGGACACTTGTTGATTCCAACCCTGCTTTACAGGGCTCAAAACATAACCGGGTTACGCTTTTGAGCTGAAGTTGGAGTGAAGTACTTTATCCCTGGCGATTTTCAGGACAGAGGGACTAATCCAATCTCCGTTATTCGGAGCCAAGTCCCGGGCCTTGTCCAGTCACCTATCACCCAGCTTTTCTTGGGCTGATGGGCGCTTACTGGACAGAAAGTCCGGCAGTCTTGTCGCTAGAACACCTGATGCATCAAGTCTAGGGCTAGAGGTGATGTGCGGCATAGGAGAAGAAATAGTGTTTGTATGAGGTGAAAAGCCTGAGAGGGGTGCGGGTGAGAGGGGTTACATCACGAATTGTGATGAATAACGGCCATCATGCCATGAGGCCAGATTCTTCGATGTGGTTCTTCGAGCCCCCAGTCGTAAGCGCGCAACAAGACAAGAGCCTCTGAAAAGAGCGAATACGGGGAATCAGCCCCAACGCAAACAAAGTGTGCATCGTTCGCGTTGTGCCTGCGGCCGTTGCTCAAGAGCCCAGAACTATTTGCGATCGGCAAAAGGACTCAAAACCAATTAGACCCCCTGTTTATCGCATTGATCCCGCGTGTAGGACCTGTAGGGACACCTGGTTAACACGACGCAATTTGAAACTCACCCAGCTTGCCTCGGAGCGCTGGGTCTGTTTCCCAAAGTAGTACATTATGTCCACCCCTCTGGCGGTCGACAAGCGCTGGCAGACGTTAAGCAACTGAACTCTTTAGGGAAACGGTATATATCACCGCGAACCGCCACAGCGTAGTGATCACATGATCACATATAATTATCCGAATGTGACGATAACTTGCACCGCCGGTGTTCACCGAACGTTCATCTTCCTGATTCTTCCACCTTACGCAGACCTCGCATCCGCTAACTGTTCATGGTTAGCCTAATACACAGCATATCTTGGTAAAGCCTTATGAACCTCTGTATGCTATGGCGTCCCCCCAAACACACCACACCTGCAGCAAGCTAAAAACAAATTTGTAACATCCTCACTCCTTCCTTTTTGAGATCCATGCCCTCAGGCTCAGGCTCATCTTCCATCGTTGGCAATCCTGCCACTGCTCCCAACAGTCAAGTAGGAGCTCTCGTTACGACAGAACAGTGGTGGCGAGATCGCTACAATCAGATCGCTGAACAAGGCTATCAGCTTCGTCCCCGATACCACCCAAATTGGCAGCCCTCTTGGCTCAAATCAGGCAAAGGCTTCTATACTGTGGAGGATGGCCAACCTACCATAGTACGTGTAGCTGTGATAAACTTTTCCCCCCTCGACTAACGTTAGCGATAGATGCGGGCAACAATGGACGCGATCCGCGTGCGAGATAACCTCCAAGTCATGCTCAAAAAGGTCCTTCCCGAACAGGGACCTCACGAATTAAGGATCAACCAGCTCTTCTCCTTACCAGAACTCGCAACAATACCCGATAATTATTCCGTGCCATTGTTGGATGTCGTCCAACTCCACAATCCCGAGCCACAGAAGTTAATGGTCTTCCCTCGCCTTCGTCCTTTCAACAAGCCCAAGATCCAAACATTTGGAGAATTCGTCGATTTTTTCACCCATATATGTCAGGTACGACCAAAATCTTTACTTCTCCTTTTCGTCCGAAGATGGTTCCTCAGGGTATTCGATTTATGCATGAGCGACATGTCGCCTACCGGTGAGGAGTCACACTTCCAATTGTGTGTCTCCAGTCTGAATGATTTGTAGCGATTTTACGGCCAATAATATAATGTTCGGCCCGACTAGGATGTATCCGAATGGGTTCCATCCAATCAAGAACAATCGTATCAAGGGTACTGCGAAGGCTCCTACCAGGACCCAGCGCCCTCCATTTTATTATCTCGTTGACTTTGGTTTGTCTCGCCATTACATCTCACGGGATGTAATGGATGAGCCCTTGCCTGGCGGAGACAACTCGCCACCAGAATACCGGTCAAAACGACGGTGTAACCCGTTCCAAACCGACATATATTGCATCGGAAACTTAGTGCGGCATGAATTTATGGAAGTACGCACGCTTTCTAGGTAACTGTCTACGCAATTGACCTCATTCTCCTTACTAGAGATGCTATGGTTTCGAATTCATAGAAGATTTGGTGAATTGGATGACACTCGAGAATCCGGCAATGCGCCCTCAGATCGAGGAGGTTCTCGAGAGGTTTTCCCTGATTCAAGTATCTCTAAGCCAGAGCAAGCAGCGCTGCTTCATAACATCGAGAAGAGTACCCAAGATCTTTGGGGTGGTCCAACAGGCAAGGCAATCCCTTCGCAAGGTAATACGCTGTGTCGCATCGACTCTAGATCCTTTGCATAAACACGTCTCACGAGCTGCGACATTTTGAACTATTCATTTACTGTTGTCTTTCTTCCCTAACGACCTACGTTCGGTATTTATATCACAAGCACCAGTGTATTTTCCTGATTTGCTCGCGATATTATCGTCGTCGGCGCTCTGATCATTCTGATTGGCAATACACTTACAAGGATGTGACAATTTGTGACTAATGTGACTAACGTGTGACCAAGTTACGCCTGTAACTTTTCAAACCGCGTCAACACGCCCTAATAAGCTATGGCCGTTGCGTCTGCTATTGTGGAACGTGCGTGAGTCAACCCTACAGTAAGAGAGAACAAGAGGGAAGAAAGAGAATAGGGACGAGACATGGGTGATGGGGTGGAATATTGAGTAGACACGAAGCTCACAAGGCTTCTAAATATTGGTTTTGGGTCGTTTCCAGACGTCCCGGACAAGGGTGATTTATGGAGAAATGATGGGTTCATCTCGGGCAGATCCTCAAGGGTGATGATGGCCTGTGATGTTGCACAAAGGGTAGGAGGAACCGTGGAAAAGGACGTCATCGTGATCGGCAGTAGCAGAGGAGAACAATGTCGGGGAAGAATCGGTCCCTTGATGCAATGCAATATAAAGGTGGCGGATGTATCGGAGGATGTAGATAGGAGTGGTATCAGGTCCGCTTTTCCTCGCTTCTTGGACGACGTCGTTCCATAGGGCACAAAAGTCGTATTGAAGTTGGGGGAGAGTATCTAGAATATCGAATTGAGAAACGGATCGTAGAATCCTCGAGGAAATGTACGCCGAATACTGATCACCCTCAAAGGCGCGAAGGATCTTCGGAGTGATGTGAATCAAATTGGCAAGTAAGACGCTATCGCCATGCGCGACGTAGTCTTGAAGGACATCTCCCGATATGTGTAATTGATCCTTGGCTAGCGCAAGCCACTCGTTATCGCGTTCCCGTACGTTTGCAATGACGCCCGCAACTACGCTCTGTGTATACAGATCCGTCTCGGGATCGCGATTATTGTCCCGGCTTTTAAGATATTTGGCGATTTCGACTGATTGTAGTACTCCATCCCAACGCCCGGATAGTGTGTCGTGAAAGAATGTTCGATCGATACCGGTGGAAGCGGCATCAGCGGCATCAAAGCAGATGGCAAGTCGCCGTGCTTTGACGGATTCGGAGACCAAATTCGATGTCAAGGTCCGGTCCAAAAGTCCACCCAACCCACCCACAAACGCCTTGCGGGTTAGTCCATCGAGGATTTGTTGGGGAGTGTCAACCAATTCCGAACTGAAATAGCCCGGGACGGTGGCAAAGAACTTCTCCAGCTCGTAGTCGTCGGTCAAAGAGTCAACTGTCCACTTCAAGATTCGACTGTCGAGTTCCGACGAAAGCTCCTCGTGAATGTGGTCATTTATGTCCTCCAGGCGTTTTCGAGATGTATTAAAATGGGGAATCGAAGACGTGATCGGTCGGAAGATATGAAAGACTAGTTGTGATATGGTCGCCCGAATGAAGCAGATTAATGAAGAAAGTGGGGTATAATACGGGCTGTTGCGTCGGAAAATTGGTATGAGCGTGATGCATGCATACGTCACCGTGGAAAGTCCAGACCACCAGACTAACGCGGTGAAAACGATATGATTGACATCGAAGAGATAGATTAGGAGGCCGGCGAAGAAGAGGAAGAGGGAAAGGTGTAGGAGGGTGGGCAGCGCTTCCGCTGCAGTGGAAAGATACGACGTATCGACGCCATCCCAAAAGAATGCGCGGGTGCGTGCGCGCTTGTGCGGACTACAACGTGATGGTTGAGTAACCCGGAGGTATCGACGTGCCCATTGGCGTAACGCGATGGCATAAAGAGCACATGTAAGGCTTATAGAAAAGCTCAAGAACCAGAGGGAGTTGACCCAAATAGCGTGCGTCGGTGGAGAGAAGGCAGGACGTTGAACCGGGGCGGAAGAGGTTATATTGGGGTCAGCGAGATGTTGATAAATTTCCCCGAGGTAGAATGCAGAGATGTCTTGTGAGCTGGGTTTGAGATCTTGGATCGACACTGTGAGAAATGTTGCAATGGTAGTAGAGAATAGTCCAGCCTATATATACGTTTGGTTGAGGTGCGTAGTTGGATAGGAATAAAGGGACCTACGAAAATGAGGATTCCGTCAGCATCTTTTCGCCAGCGCTTGGCCATTTTATTGTCTTCTTCTTCAGCCATCTTTGAGTACATACTAAAGAGGGGTCGAGAGCTATCAGAAAGAGGAGTAGATTCTCCGTTTGAGCTGTGAATTTGAGCTGTGTGAGGCCCGTAAGTTGGCTAGATTAGCGAAGACAAGGCATTAAAGTACTGGCAGACAATCATACCAAAACTGGCTCCTCGCTCGGGATCCTTGTAGTCTCCATGAAACAAACTGATATCTGTCATGGCAAAAGTGTAGAGTGACGATGAGGAAGGGACGGCGTTTTAAAAGGAGAGTAGGGGCGGCTAATAGTGTAGGGGTGGCCAATAGGCGGCTAAGAAGGTGCGGGCGGCTATCACAATCACAACATCACTCTGCCTGCCACACGTATACCTCATGTATCCAATACTCTTATTAGTCCGCGGCCGTCACGAATTGATCAGTTCTTAATCGCTGAGAGTACGAGGACGGCCTGGGGACAGCCCAGAGGCTATGCACTGGCATTTCCGAGTCGCAAGGCCAGCACATGTGCTGGGCATGAGGTCGGCAAACAGGTGTGTCGGTGCCCCTGGCACTGGCACTGGCACTGGCACTATTGCACACTCCTTGGGCCTTGGGGCTCCGAAGACAGGCATTATGCAGTTCAGTACTTCCGGTTCCACTAAGCGCCCCTACAACGTTCGACCGTTTTGACAATTCTAGCAGTTAGTGCCAATACAGTATGTTTAGTCGAAATATTTAAGAGAGCGTTCCGGGTGAGCTGTTCGATACCACTTCCTCTCAACTGCCCAAGGAGAACCAACCCAACATATCCATTTTTTCTACGTCGGTCTGGATAACAAGGACGCCACAGGCAGGCCGCCGCAGGCGAAGGAGTATCTCAGAAAGGCCAATGAGACGCACCAAGCGATCATGGTTAGTAAACACTGCCTGGTTTTTGCGCGATGGGACACCTGAACCATGGGTCTGTATCATAATCAGGTCCGTGGTTAGCATACTTTTACTCCATGCCGGCTCATGCGAGGCGACTATATGGAGGCAAGAGGGTTGGTATTCAAATGACACAAGTTTCGCAGATACTTACTGTATTGTATAATTTGTCTGTATCAACGCGCGTCGCCGGTCCTGTTGTTACAGTACAACTTACAGTACGGACCCATTTCCCATCCACGTTCCAATAGTTGGAAAGTGCTTCACCTTCTCACCCATCTTCACCGTACATTCCGTCTTACCGCCGAAGCCGTGTACAATCAACGCCCAAGGACCCATTATGTCTACAAACTAGTCATAAATTCACGATCATTACTGGTGGACGAGGCATGGCGTGAGGGGCACAAGCGTCAAGGCTCCCACTTTCGTCAACGGTACGCATAAGCATTCGCTCAACCCTTTTCCTGCGATCCGTATTACGATGTCTCACGCAGACTACGAGAACTTCGACCAAGTACCGTTTTAAGTATGAATGCCTGTCAGTTTCTCACTCTCCACCGCCTACGCTCCATTTTCCGGCTTGTATACCCTTCACGGATGCCTGAGCATTCCGAATCCGCCACAAACAAGCATCCCTTCTACTAAACCCGATCTCAAAGTCAGATTTTGTTTGACGGCCGAGCCTGATGCCTGAGGTACGATTTTCCTTGTACCTTTGCCCATATTGTACGCCGTTCATGCCTTTCCCTCATGCCTTCTCCCAGCCCATTCTGTCGAGCGCTATGTCATCGATACTCGGAACGTGATAAACATTCCTTTCATCTCCGTCAATCTCCTTCATCATTTCATTATTATCTATCTGGCACGGCGTGCCATTCGCGTTTGTGTTTCTTTCCAGCGCGAGAATTAATACACTCCGCCTACCATCTTAACGTCTCATTTCGGGACGTAAGCGGAAAACTGAGTTTAGTCTTATAACTGCAAGAAGTATTGTAGCATTACAGCTGTTCCAGGCTATCCTCGTGTTTCGAAACCCAGCCCGTTACCTCAGGATTATCTATACAATAAAGTGGAATTGAAAGTACAGTAAGTGGTGAATTGCTCGTGGGTGTGCCTAAATACCAGGTAGGAATAAGGGTTTAATCTTGGATCTGAGGATCAAAGTGAGGCCCGTAGAGCTATCCGTAGCCTTTTCCTGGTGGAGTGGGAAGGACCCCATGGTATTGTCTGGGCCTCAAACAGACTCCGAAAGACACCAGAATGCGCCCAAGTGCAAACCTTCCTTAATGCCGAACGACTGAGATGAAAGGAGTATCGAGTATCAGTTGATTCCAACGTGCAGTGGTGCAAGCGGGGGGGCAGTGATGATGTGGTGAGCCCATCGAAATGGTTCTCCACATTGAACATGAAGTGGGTCATGATTTGGAGAATGCGGTCGTGACCGTGCGGTGTGCCCATGAACGGCTCATGAAGGCGGATCCCGGTAAGTTAAGGCGATGCCTTCACGAACGGGGGAACAGTTCCCGTTCGGTGGTTCGTGGGGGGCGAGGTACTAGTACTGTAAGGAAGCTGCCGGCGAAGGGCTGCCATCAAACCTATTGTCATTCGGCGATTGTTACTCGCACGTGGTGGCACTGAGCCTGCCCCCCACGCCATTGCACGCCTCGTCCACCAGTAATGATCGCGGTGAGTTTGTGACCAGTTTGTTGACGTGATGGGGCTTTGGGCGTTGATTGTTCCGGTCACGGCTTCCGCGGTAAGACAGAATGTATGGTGAGGATGGATAGTAGGTGAGAGGGTGAAGCGCTTTCTAACTTGGGGCGTGGATGGGAATGGGGCTGTAAGGAGGTAAGCATGATGGGCATAGGTCCGCCTTGCACGACCTAGAGCAATATTAATGGTGATACTGATACTAGCACACAGATCCATGGCGGTACTACGGCCTCGTGGGTGGCGATTACCAACTGGTAGCCATGAGGGGAGCGTATTGGGGTTTAGCGTCATATTTTAGAGAATAACGATTCTCCGCATTTTGAAGGCAGGTGGGAAATTGGGAATGCGATGTGTGATGTACAGTGGGAAACTGCCACTGAGGCTAACTTACTGACCGTACTGGGCGCGGCCAATGGGGGCACGAGTTCAAGCTTTTTCAAGCTTAGGACGACAACGCGCCGTATTTATGAAGATGCACTCTAGTCTTATACTATGCCTGACTTTCCTGTAACTTCAGCTCTCCAATCCCTCAAGTAGTTAGAGCGTCCCTGGTCATTCTGAGCATGAGTTATCCCAGAAATACATCATCACGTCGTCTTCATCCCACCTATCCTGCACCTGCAACTCTGTATTTTCCTCCTCAGTCCTCTTTCTCTTGCTCCCAGAAGCCTCTCCTTCTTGACTCGTAGCAGCAGTCCGCTTTCCGATGGCAACGCTACGGCCATTCTTCTCTCTGGTTGGTCCCGTTGCCGCCACGGTTTCAGATGGCTGGAGGATATTGGGCCGATTTTCCAGAATAGTAATATTCTTTTCCCCATTGCCTCACAGCCGCAGCACCGTAGTTATAATGTAGGAGTTCAGCAGGCTTGTTCATTTTCTGGTTCATGAAGGTGGCGTCGTTGTTATTTGGAAATTGATCCAGAATCATCTGTTCCTCAACGGCACTGGGGATTTGGTCGGGTAACTGACATTGGCTGTATTTTGGACTTGTGCCTCTTTGAAACGTCACTGGTTTTAAGGATTGGATTTGGCGTCACGCCGAATCCAATCCTTAAAACCGACGCCGTCTGATAGAAGTGATCGCTCTTAAGAAGAGTGTGGTCATACCTTGAGAACGACAACGCGTCGTTGGCCAAAGTAATGGTTATGAAGACGATCAACTCCATAGATGCCATTCCGGATATCGTTGATAGTGAGTGAGTCGAGACCTTTATTCTGTGGCTGGTTCTCGACAATAAGTTGGAGCCACTGGAACAATATACCGAATTTAGCTCGTATCCCAGGGTGAGAGTAATGCGAAAAAAAACATGCATTATTTGCCTCGTGCGTACGGGATGATATACGTCCCAGTCCCATCCGGCTGACCTGTCCAGACGCAACGACCATCGCACTCTAAAAGATTGGTGCAAAAGTCGTTGCGGCTTCCCGCAATTTCGGAAGGAAGGTGAGTCCGTTGTTTGATTTCATGAAGGTCAACGGCGTGGGCGAGGACGGTTTTATTACCTGACATGGCGTAATTAATGTTAGACACAGCGGTCAACTAATACTCCTTTCAACAAAACTGGGTGTCCTTCCACATCTCTCAGAACCGAAGATGCACCACCCAAGATATTTTAGGTATTTTCATGGCTTCAAGTAGAGTTCTGCTTGACGACACGAGAATACCTAAAGTCCCTTGGGTGGTGCATCCTTGGCAATATTTCTAGGAAGAGAGAATCTTTTCCTTGAGCCAATAGAATGAGGTGAATTTACCTGATTTCTTCAAGGAAAAGGGGGAGGTGGTGATTGGGAAGTCATGTTTCTGTAGATTGTCAAGGTAGCGGGAAAAGAACAGATGTAAACCAATGCAAACGCGCCTCTGCAGCCAACCAAATTTTACGTCATCACGCGTATATCACGCTATTTGCACACTCGGTCGATATCTTCTGTCAGTCTGTCATGCCCAGTGGTATTATTACTTGGATATTGAGTTCTTTAATTGATCGATGCTGATTGCAGGGTTGTTCACCGTCCGTACTACGTGAAAGACCGTAACTTAGTATTGGACGGTCATGTGACAGGAACGATTCATCGTCCACTGCATCCCCGGTCCCATTCCCATCCTACCCTCTACCTCTTTGTCGTTGTCATCACAAATCGCAACCTCCTGCACTCTCTTCCGGTACAGAGGGAGAAGGCGGGAACGGGATCTGCTCTTGTTCGTTGCCGTCTCGTGGACCAAAGCCAGTGAACGGATACAGGAGATTCTCGCCCTCTGCTTTGCCTCACTACTCCTGCACGACTGGGGTTCACTCGGGCCCTCAAATTGGTCTCGCGAAAGCATGCCCCTGCGGGCTGGCTGCGGTTGTGCAGCACCGCCAAGAAGACGTTCTCAATACCCTCAAATCCACCTTCGGAAGGACGCTTGGCCGACTTCTCACTGCGCGGTGTGCAAAACGTGAGACAAAACTCGTACGCATACACACGTAGGAGAGTGCTACTCTTTCCAGCCTCAAGGAAGTTTATCGGCGCCACTGGTACCCATAGCTGCGGCCAAGCCCGATTCCGAGTTTTCGCTTTGGATCGAAGTTGCGCGACCGACTTCTTCCTCGAGCGACGCCCACAGTGCCCCGCACATCCATGTCCGCTGGATATCCAAAGATCCAGCCTGAGTTGGTATTACATGATTGGAATACTAATCACAAGAAACAGAGAAAGCTACGCACCAGCTGGGCAGGAAGACGAGGGTCTTCCAGGTCGCCCAGGCCGCATTGGCAATCAACACCCCTTTGACATAAGCTGACAGAGCTCCCGTGTTCTTGTCAAAGAACGTTCCGTGGCGGCGCGCGATGCTCTGATCGACGTCCAGGAGTGATAACCCACCAGGGAAATTCTCAGGACTGAAGAACGTCTGCAATAGCGCGAGGGCCAGGCCTGGATGCAGGAGGAGCGCCACGATAGTCGGAACGTTCTGCGCATATAAATAGCACGTCTCTGTGAGCACATCGCGCAGCAAGCCCTCTGCTGAAGGAAGGACCACGCTCGAGTCGACATAGCGACAAAGTTGAAAGCTGGGGAAGACATGTAGATGGGACGGATAAGGGTACGAGCTGGATGTAAATGACGATAAGTCATCTTGAATGAGGTAAAAGCCATAAAACCTCACGGAAGCGCCAACGACGATAAGAGGACTTTATAGCCAAGAAAGACGCCGAATATCCAGATGATCTAGCATGCGATATACGTATGCAACGGTGCCCAGGACCCAGTTACGACCAGACCCGGGAACTCCAGGTGAGTCCAGATTCAAAAATTTTCCAACTCTACGGATAAACTCGGTTCAGCAAATTATAACAGCACCACTGCCCGGTACAAGTACGAGATGACTCACTCAATCAGGATGTATATGGTGTTGAAGTTGAGGAACGTCTGAAGGGGCACGTGTGCGAGAATGATGATAGGCCATAAGTAGAAATGTATGCGCGTTTTGAAGGACGGATCGCGCAGGAGTTCGAGGTGCAAGCCTGGAGATCGAAACGTTGGTAATGTTGCGATAGCGGCATCCGGTGTCTGGGGCGAAGAAAAAAGGGTTGGCGAGAGTCCACCTTTCGCAGTACCACGGGTCGATACAAGCTAAGGTGTCATAAGTTGCTGTGGGGAAGAAACAAGAAACGACGCGGTGACAGCCATGAAGAGAGCGTGTTGCCGAAGGTTAAGCATCATATTTTAGGATAATGATTCTCGGCATTTTGAAGGCAGGTAAGAAGTTGGGAATATAATGTGCGATGTGCAGTGGGAAACGACAACAGCGAACTGCCGCTGAGCGTGCTGAGGCGGCCAATGGGGGCACGAGCTTAGGACGACACCGCCCCGTATTTAAGAAGATGCACTTACTTATAGTCTTATACAACGTCTGGCTTTCCTGTAACTCCAGCTCTCCAATCCTCCAAGTATTTAGAGCGTTCCTGGTCCTTCTGAGCATGCCTTTCCCGAGCTGCCTTTGAGTTACCCCAGAAAAACATCATCACGTCGTCTTCATCCCACCTGTCCGAGTCCTCAGTCCTCCTTCTCTTGCTCCCGGAAGCCTCTCCTTCTTGACTCGTAGCAGCACTCCGCTTGCCGATAGCAACGCCGCGGTCATGCTTCTCTCGTGGCCGGGGAATATTGGGCCGATTTTCCAGAACAGTGGTATTCTTGCCCCAGTGCTTCACAGCCGCAGCACCGTAATTGTAATGGAGCAGGAATTCTGCGGGCTTGTCCATTTTCTGGTTCATGAAGGTCGCATCATTGTTATTTGGAATAGTATCCAGGGTACTCTGTTCATCAACGGCGCCGACCCATTGGAGGGTATATCGGGATTTGGTCGGGTAACTGACATTTGGCTGTATTTTGCGCTTGTGCCTCTTTGGAACGTCACCGGTTTTAAGGATTGGATTCGGCGTCTGACGTGATGTTCAGAGGTGATCGCTCCGAAGAAGAGTGTGGTCACTCATACCTTGAGAACGACAACGTGTCGTGGGTCAAAGTAATGGTTATAAAGATTATCAACCCCATAGATGCCGTTCCGGATATCGTTGATGTCGAGTGAGTCAAGACCTTTATTCTGTGGCCGGTTCTTGACAATAAGTTGGAGCCACTGGTGAAATTTAGCTCGTATCCCGGGGCGAGAGTAATGCGAAAGAAACATGCATCGTTGCCTCGTGCGTACGGGATGATATGCATCCCAGTCCCTTGCAGCTGACCTGTCCAGACGCAACGACCATCGCGCTCTAGAAGATTGGCGCGAAAGTTGTTGCGGCTTCCCGTAGTTTCGGAAGGAACGTCAGTCCGTTGTTTGATTACTTGAAGGTCAACGGCGTGGGCGAGGACATCTTTATTACCTGGCATGGCGTAGTAGTAGACGCGGCGGTCAACCAACCCACCAATCAACGAAACAGGGCGTCCTTCCACATCTCTCAGAATTCCAATATCACCGAGGATGCACCAACCAAGGTATTTTAAGTATTTGCGTGGCTTCAAGCAGAGTATAGCCGGAATTGCAGTGGGGATTTCGAGGTAAAATGGATCTTTTTCTTGAGCCAATAGAACGAGGTGAATAAATCCTGGTGGTGGTTGGGGGGGTGGTGATTGGGAAGGCATGTGTCCGTAGATACACCAAACGCGCCTTTCTGTACCCAAGTTTTACGTTATCACGCGTATATCACGTGCTTCTGTCACTATACCCAGACTGAAGATACTGTTCAAGTCACACTGCGTGCAAAGCAGACTATTCAACCTGGAAGAAGTTTATAAAAAATATTGATAAATGTTAAACATTTCAGTCACGTGACCCATACCAGCCAATCAGAAGCCTTACAGGTCACGTTTTTTTGGAATGTTTAAAATTTAATTAAAATATTCTACAATTTTCTTTGGGTTGAATAGTCTGTTTTGCACGCAGTGAGTCACGTTGAAAAAGGCTGTTCCGGTTTCGTCACTACGAGAATTGGGTTGAAATGGATGAGCGCCCTTGCACGGCAGAGACCCGTCAGCACCGGAGCATCGATCGCAAACACG
>QLOU01003758.1:0-12750 GCA_003313715.1 Russula abietina | reverse complement strand
CTGAACTGGTTTGTTGTTTTTTTCGCTATCTACGAAACACTCCTTATATACGTCGCCGACTCGCCGCACAGACCATCCTATCTACCTCCTCGTCGCGCCGCTCGTCCTGACTCTGCGGTGAATCGCGCCTAAGGGATCTGTCGGCCCTACCAACGCCCGACACCTCGCCGCTTCGTATCCATCTCTTGACGTCGGTTGGAGTATTGATTAGTGTCGGCCGATCGGGTAGTTAGGTAGACGAAGTCAATATATCTGCTTTGGGATCTTGACTTGTTCTGCTTCGGGATGTCCGAGCTGCCCGAAAGGGATCGCCCGCTTTTGGGTTAGAGTCGATCGCGTTTCCTTGGTTGTGTGGTTGGGCCTAGCCCCGGGACTGATCGGCCGATGACTTTCGGAGGTCGTCCGACACTCGTGGTCGCTGACTTCCTTCCGACTCGGAGTCACTCGGTCCGTCGCCCGGCCGACTTGTCGCCGCATCGGTCGCCGCCTTGTCGGCCTGTCGCTATCTGTCGCTGTTGTTGGCGGCCCGATTACCGTATACTCCCGTGTACCTCGCGCATCAACGCTTATGTAATGCACGCAGTTCATCCATGGTTTTATCCATGGGAGTCTCAGGACGGAAGCGGTAGTCAATAGCTTGTTTGAGTAGGACAAGCTGGACATGTAGGCCTTGTTTCTCATGTACCGACTGGAGGTTCGCATAGACAGAATGTAACGTAGAGAGGTGGCAAACCTTGTCATAATCTCGTTGGGAAATGTGACTAAGAATGATCGATCAGAGTGATCGATCATTAAGGCCCCAGATGTGATGCGCTTTGGGGTGCGTGGCTTTATCAGGACGGGGTAAAGAACTGTTGAGCCAATCGGTGAAACCTTGACGATCAGTGCAGAGAGAAACCTGCCGGCTCCATTGTGGCCAGTTTCCAAGGTTCACGTCCAATTCGAAGTCGCTAGGCCATGAGGTGTCATTGAGGTAGTGGACAGTGAAGGGGACACCGTCAGGTCCGAAGGCTGAGATAGTACTCAAGAGGGAAGAATCATCTGGCTGAGTAGAGGAACCAGTGGGAGGAACATTGTTCGCGACAGTAGAGGAATTACCCGACAGAGCGGGATCAGCAGTCGTAGAAGTCATGCTCAGGTATGTAAAGGAAAGAAACAGGCGCAGGCGGTGGGCGATCTCTAGCGAGCACAGCGGTTCAAAGGCGGCCCATAACCTATAGAAACCTAGAGAATATAGCCTCAGCGTCCTGGAAGGAAACGACTGTATATGTGTGTATGTACCTAGAGAATATAGCTAGGTACAATCAGTATACTACAAGAGACAGAGGACAGACGTGCACTTACCCTCAGCGTCCTGGAAGGAAACGACTGAGGGGGAAGGACACGTCATGTCCCCATATATATGTACGCTCACGTGAGTCTACGAATAGGGGTCGTACGTACTCACGCTCCAACAGATATGACTGCCGTTGAAGTCGACACGTTTCTGTAGTTCATGACTCAAGTTGATGCTAGCGGACAGGAAAGGATTGCACGAGAGTCGGAGAGCGCAGCGGAGGAATCAGCAACACGATGACAAAGCACGACTGTGCTCACACGAAGAAGAGAGGGAAGGAAGAGGAAAAGAAGAGAGGCGACTCTGAACATTAGGGGTCGTACTCGAAGCTCTTAAATACATAGAGAACCTTTGTACTACAAGTAAGGTATGGTACTGATCTAAACTAAGGTGTGTCGAGAGAGAATCAAAGAATCAAAGAGAAGGTAAAACAGGTACGAGGCAAGGAGAACACGACTTGCCTCGGGGCGAGTCGCGTTTGACGCTAGAAGGCAATGCGGGCGTATCTGTAACAGGAGAAACAAAAGGGAAACGAGTCAGAATCTAAGTATCAAAGAAACTAGGGAAGCGAGTAAGTAAAAGGAGCTGTCAAGAAGCTGTCAAGTAAGATAACTATGAAAGAGAAAGGCTGACGCGACCTGAAGATAAGGAACTGTAACAAAGAGGCAGGGGCGAGCGTGTGCAAACGCGAGGCCCGGTGTGCGGAGCACGAGGCGCGCGCCCGCAAAATCCGGCAGATGCAAGAAATGTATACATCCAGATACTGTAATGTGGCAATAATATGTAGTAGTGTGCATATGATACGATACGCTTGCGATTGTGCCATTACCGTGACCATCCGAGTCCTTCGCAGGCGGCGGCGGCCCGTTCTCAGCGCTCCTCAGCCACAACATCGCCATTGCCCTGCGATACGCCGCCATCTGTCTCCCCATCCACCGGCCCACGTTCTTCCTCCGCTTGTGAAAGCAAAGGCGACGGTGTGGCGTGAATAGGCACCGAGGTCGGAGTCGTCGGTAGGTCACGCGGCTGCTTCTCCGCCGGAAGCGGCGTTGGCGATAGAAGCACCGCGACCTCTTTGTAACCATCTTGCTTTTCCCGTGTCAGTGTGGGTGGAGGCGAAGACGTAGTAGGAATTGAGATCGGAGGCGGCGGCGGTTGTGTAGTGCCACGTGAGAGTATGCCCTTGAGACGCTTGCCAGTGCGGCGGTAGAAGTACGTAATACATCGATCCTGCGCGCCTGCGCTCTCATGCCACTTACAAACTCCTTTGTGCAGTACGTGATGTCTGAGGTTTTTGCTACGATCAATCACAGGCTCTCCGAGGAGTACATCAAGATAGAGCTCCCAACCTCGGACGCAAAAGAGCGGTGCGTCCACTCATTATCTCCGGCCACCGACTCGGAAATCCGGCGCTTGCTCATATTTGCCTTTTTTTAATCCCCACCCACAGGCTGCTCACAGACGCACGTTATCTACACGAGAAATTCTCAGTACTAAAAGCTCCCGGCACACCCACTGCTGTCCTAGAGACGCTCGTCGCGGACAAACGAGTTGCCAACGCGCCTGTATCTCCACGACCGTCAACGCCAACGCCAACGCCGACAGCCACACAGACATCGCCGCTTTCTTGCCGCCGACCAACATCCCACTAGGTTCGCCACCGCGTCCTGCCGTGCAACCACCTACGAAACGACCCTCGCTCTTCTCAAACGAGCGTCTCATGACCGGACTGAAGTATGTAATTGTTTAGTGCGCTTTCAGTAGCGTGACAGTACTGCAGAGAAGAAGCCAACGCTTTTACATACATGTAGTAGCCAGGCCTGTTCCTTAGGTGTTGCGTGGGTGGCGGGCCCCGACGATAATTAATGGATAAACCCATTGCCGATTCGAAGGACGAAACTGGGACTGTACTGTACTGCATGTACTGGTAACTTAACTTGCTGTGCTGTGCGGTATTGTCCCCATCACATCACATCATGGAAGCCTTTAAGTTAAGAGGAACTGAACGGAAACTCCGAGTTGACACACTCGATCACTACTACTACGTGCATGACCTTAACGACCAAAAGGCCCAGGACCATTGACATGATGCGGGTCCACTCTTGATACTGGAGTGGGAGAGACACTAATCAGCCGAGCCAGTAAAAAATACGCTAACAAACGTACTCGCACGGCGCATGCCCGACACATGAGCTGGGAACCTCTCCACTGGTTTTCAGGAGAGCTGCAGATAGGTCTCGCATTGAGAAAGTACACAGTAGATTATTGCGTGTAGAGTCGTGTACTAGAATGGCAAATTCGCCGGCAAGAGTGGCAGACACGGTCACAGGCAGTAAAGCGGGGTCATAACTGTACGTTGTGGTGTGCCAACAATGTTCATGAGGCGTTCAAATTGAAGTGATTCACCGACATTGCTTTCTCGTGACATACAGTTAAGCTAAGGTACAGCCGATTGGGATGAGAGGATCATTATGATTTGGAGTCGTGATACAGGGAAACATTGTGCCAAACGGAACGGATGTGATTGCCAGGGCGCCAGAGGCCTGTACAGTATTCCACAACATTAACACTATTCCATTCGTCTAACAAACTTTCAAACTTACATTATTCAAACAACTCCCAAACGTCCGGTCCGTCAAGGACATGGGGATGGGCTTCCATGATGGATTCATCAATCTCTCCAAGGTCCCTTTCCCTCAACTCATTTTCGTCTTCTCCGAATGCTAGAGCGATGATAATCGACAAAGCGCGCTTCCCATCAGGACCCGGAGGTTCATAACCAGCTGAAATGTTCTGGTATGCATCTCGGTTAAATTTACCGATGATGATTCGGATAGCAGTCCCGACTAGAGGGTCAACTCTAGTCTTGGCTCCAACTAGGTTGGCAATCTTTTGCCGGTCAATTTTGTAACCTTTCACGTAACGCGTCATAATCGCGAACTGTACAAAAGTCAGATAGTTTTGTACAAAGAACATGTGCCGAAGTATACCTTGTTTGACAGGGATAGGATAGGAGGCTAGTTGAGTTGTGGCGTTGCGTTGTTGCCGCGGGGGTGCTCAATCGTTGTTTGTTGTGGCTGGCTTATCAATCGCCCGCAACACCACCTGAACCTCTTTCTCGAAATTTCTCAAGCAAGAACCCCCCATCCCTTCCGGAGTCCCCATCACCATTTCCTCAATATGGTCATGCGCTCCACGTGTGTCACTCCCGGGCGAATTTGGAGGTCTTGTACACGACTCTGCTCTATGCGCTTTCTCAATGCGGGTCCTATCTGCAACTCTCTTGTAAACAAGTGGGGGAGGTTCCCAGCTCACGTGTCGGGCATGCGGGTGCGTTAGTAGCATGTTTCATACTGGCTTCCAGCTGACCAGTATCACGAGAGTGCATCCGCATCGTCTTCAACTCCCGCACGTTTGTCCATCGTCATTCGAGACCATGTTGACTCGATATTTCTGCAGTTGAATCGAAACCTTGGGAGTCATGAGCGCGCCGAATCGAGGAGCTTCTTGGAGGACTGGTCATGCACAGTAATCCACGGCGACCATACCACCATGTTCGTTACGCCTTTGCCCATTGTCTGTGCCACTCGTAAGATCTTCTGATGGAAGGAGGGCGTCGTGGGAGCACATCCCACCGTCACCGCATGGTGCCGCACAATCCCGGCCGGGTGCTCGAAAGGGCCCCACAGGTTCGGACCACTCACATTTGGGGTGGCATAAAAGGCTGGGCTGGAAGTAACAACCTACCCACTCAATTGTGTTTTCCCAACCACACCACCTCTCGCTTTTGGGGTCACGCCCACAGCGGGCCGATTCCCCAAGAGGACAGGTACCTAAACGGATCTTGGAAGGATGGCGGTCGTAGCCTCGAAACCGCTGCAGCCCGCTTCTCTACTTGCCACTGGGCATACCGGTGTCTAACGTTTACCTGCCCCTATCCTACGAGTCGGTGACTGACGGATGCATCAAGCACGAACGATAGCCCGAGTACCTCACACAGACTATGCCCAAGCTACATCGCACAGTGGCTGCACTTGGGACGGACAACTTCCCTTTCTGTCACAACATATTGTAGATTCGGTGTGCCGAGGGCCGATATCACTATAACAATACTTGGTTGTTTGAAGTTTCGACGCTAAAGTGGACTGAGCTACAATGTGCTGGCGTATCCCGGGCTCCTGAACCAGACTGGCGTTTTGATCGGGGTGTTAGGTGTTCTGAAGGAGTCGACTCGGGCTCAGGTTTGCATCGTCTTCGGTGATAAGTCCGGTTTCAAAACCTCATTGATGAGGGGCAGCAGCGTAACCTCTACGGTACGAGCAATACATCTTCTCGCCCGCCAACCGTCAAGCCTACCACTATCTCCTTCACCTCCACCAATTGCTCGGCAGACGCACGCTCATTCCTATTAGGCGTTGCTCCTTCCACAAGTATCTCCTCGCGGAAAAATCTGACAGTTTGCGAGGTCAGAAATCCCATTCCGACCTCAAGCCTCTTTCCACCCCAGGTGTCTCACCCGAGCACCACCCACGCGTCTGTCCATTCCGTCCAAATCCCGCTGTAGTACAGTTAACCATGCCGATGCAAACCTTTCGTCTTAAAGCGTGGCCCCTAATTTCGTTTTTCTTTCCGCCTCCATCATCTGCCACTCCTCGCGCCACTCCCATCCCCTCGTGCCCAGCATCTTCATTCGGTTTGTTTTAGCGATCTGGAACCGGTAGCTCAAGCGCATCTACGTTTGCCCCGAAAGTACTCAAGAAGCCAAACAGCAACGGCAATATGGCAATGGCACCGAACGATGCCGTCTACTAACGGATCGAGGCAAAAAAAACGCAGGCATGGGTCGGGAAAAGAGCATCGAGACCAAAAGACTCGGGATGGTTGTGTCATTGGTGCTGGCGTCACCAGAACCGAGCTCAGTGATCTGACGGCCTTCAAGTCGAGTAAGTGATTTCACATGTTGAACCGCACGCGCTCCTTGTTCACGCTCGACATCCAGCTCAGCAACGGTTTGATACTGTATGAATGGCATCGCTTGAACATCCATAAATGGGCGGATCACGCACGATTCCACTGTGCTCTCTTCGGGTGTGGCCTCTGTCGCCGTCACTACATGGCCCATAGCCAGTCCTATGCCGCCGCGTACCCCTCTCATCTGTCGCTACCGCGCAGCCCTCAACCTCTATCGCCGAACATAATCGTCCTCTCCTGGCTCGCCTTACAGCCTACTTGTCGTCTTCAGGGTGACTCCAACATTTGGCTCTGCTCACGTACTAGCCGCTCCACGCCGAACTATGATACGGCGCGTACGACTTGTAAGATAAAACCCGACTGCATAGTTTGTTGCGGGTCCAGTGGTTGACGTATGATCACTGGAATGATCGAGTTAAACGACCATCCGTCAATACCTTGGATTTCAATATTGTAATCGCGGAGCTGTTGTGTGAGCATAAGGCCCTATGGGCGGTGTTGTCGGTACTGCATGACAAATGAAATTCCATTACGAGCTCAAAAACATCCTCTAGCGATCTCCCAGCCAACGCCCAATCCCTTTATGCCGCCAGTCGGACTCTACTGTACCAGTGTTTGATCTCCCTTACTTTTTGCTCCGTTTCGCGCGCGGTGGATCACCAGCAGAGGTATCTAAACTTGTATCTGGCACGACACGCGAAGAACGTAGCCTCTTGCCTCCGATTCCTGTGGTTGATTGCGCCGTAGACTCATTGGTCGAATCCATCTTAGTCGCCACGGCAGAACCCGACACAGAGTCTGTCAAGCCTTTGGTCGAATCCGTACCCAAGGGAGAACCCGCTTCAGGGATTGTCGACCCTTTGATTGAATCCGTACCCGAGTGAGAACCAGACCCTGAGATCATCGGCCCTTTGATTGAATCTGTCTCTGTCCAACCCGATCCAGAGGCTGTCGATCGTGGCACCGACATTCTATCACCAACGACAGCGTCGGCGTCGACGTCGCTAGCTGCAACGTCGTCTGTAAATGCCGTCAAAAATGATTCAAAGTCAAAATCGGCTGGGGTTTGCCGAGACAGGGCCAGGTGGCATCCCCCTCACGAGCCCTCAGACAAGAGAAAGAACATGCCTGAGTAATTGGAAGCCTGTGCTATGAGCGGTTTGGCAAGCTCATCAGTTGAGGAGATGATATCTTCAATTTTGGCCTTGGAGTCGCGTTTTCCAAGTAAGTACAACTTGAGCTTGGGTAGTTTCAAGGACTTTTCCGTTTCACCCCGAGTGGTTGCATCATAATCGTCAGTGTCGGATCGCTTGAGGGTACGTACGCCAAGCTGCGCTTGAGTAAATGGCCCATATTCCACTGGGGTGAAGTATGGCCCCACGAAAAGTAGATAAGGGAGCTTGGTTGATTCCATTGGATCTGTCGACAAGACATGTTTGCCTTTAATAGCGGCCTTCGCTTGGTCTTGTCCTTGCCAGAAGACGGATTCGAAGAGATTCTGAACATTCTCATCGTCTTCTATCGTCAAAGGTTCTGGGAGATTTAGCATAATGTCGATCAACTTCTTGGACTCGATACCCAGTCGTATTTTGAAAGCTCGCCCGGATTTACCAAGAGCGAGGTTTCCAATTGCGAAATCGGGGACCTCTCCGCGTTTGTCTTCCGGGTCTTCTGGTTTCCAGGGAAGGAACAGCTGGGGACAGATGTAAAAACGACCAGGAGGCCGCTTGTGCTCCAGAAGGAACTCCAGGATGACAGTATACGTGACACATTCCATAGAGTCGGTTCGGGATGAAGCGCGAAGTAAATGTTGCAAGTGTGGCTTGCAATGAAGTTCAGCGGTTTGAATGGAGGTGGGGATCATGTTGGCCAGGAAGATAAGATAAGCTACAACCACATGCTCTCCGCTCATAAAACATCGGAATACTTCCCACTTATATCGATAACCACCTTCCTGACGACGTCCTCCTCGAATTCTTTGATCACTATCGAAAACTCAGCGCGGGCCCAGCGCGGGCCATTGGGCACGTCTGCAAGGGTGGTACAAGCTCGCGCACACCTGTCTGTCCAAAGGTGACGACAGCTCGTTTTCGCCTCCTCGCTTCGCCTCAACCTCCAGCTTCGCCGTACGTTCGGAACGCCCGTCGCGGACGTGATAAATCACTCTCCACCACTTCTGCTCATCTTGGATTATGGACCCCATCTCCTCAAAAAGTGGACACCCGCGGACGAAGACGGCGTACTCTTTGCATTGCAACACCTTTACGGCGCACAAGTGACATTTGGAACTCCACGGTGTCTCTCTGGCAACTTTGCATCCGTTATTGCCGTCTACGACCTCTCTCGTCGAACGCGTCCCCATCTCGGTATACTTTTCACCCGAAGTCAAAGTCTAATCGCTCACATACGTACTATGCCTCATCTCCGAACCCTATCCATCGGCTTCCTTGCCGCTGTTCCTCATTCAATTCTCGGTAATCCGCCCTTTCTTCCACCCGGTCAAGCTCGCGTCGAGCTCCCTGCGCTCGGGCAACTCGTGTATCGAGGTCCCTCTATTTATCTACTCCTGTCATACAAGACATCGACATCACGCTCTTCAACCAGCTCACCTTAAGGATCCCGTGTATCTGCACGTTCATTAACGATCTAGAACCGTTCCGAGCTACGGCGGCTCGCAATCGACTTCACCCAGACGTCCGCGCACATTTCACTATTTGCCTTGAGCATGGATTTAAGTCAGGTGAATCTCAATTGCAATCCCCAGACATATCGCGTGGCGTCCTGCTCCTGCCTTGACTTTCAGGTATCCGCCATGGGCCCAGATCTGCAGCGGGATGTTGTAAGGTGTGCGTTGGAGCGCGTCGGAGATATCGGGGGCATATGGATCGGAGCGGAACGACCGCGGTCGGAGCGCCCGTCAGCCACCGCCACAACTGCATAGTTCTCCCCCTTTCGTCCACATTCCTTTTTCGTCGCACGTTTTTCAATGTTTTTCATCCGTCACCTTGTCGATCGTCGTCCGACCCATTGCCCGACATATCGCTTGGCGTGTCCTGCTCCCGCCTCGACTTTCAGGTATCCGCCATGCATGGCCCAGATCTGCAGTGCAGCGGCTTGTCCGGCACTGGCACCGTTTCCGGCGCGAGCTCGCACACACGCGAATCTCGTCTTACCCGTCGAAGAACTAACTCATGCTCGGTTTCCACCAACCAGAGTGAATTATCGGAACAATGGCGCGGCTTTGAAGACGTCGTCGACCCTTTCCCTATGGGGCAGGCTCTCAACCCCGTTTTGACAGACGCGCACGCTGCACGTTCACGTCGCCCTGGCAGCCGATCTCAAGGACGCTCTACGACCCCCGCAGCCGCAGCCATGGACTGGCACTAGATTGAATAGGATGTAACCGACAAAGGAAGGACTGGACGCGTAGGTCATCTGGTGTCTCAGCTTGAGGGGCGTATTGTTATCGAGCGCGAGGCGGCGAGGAGAAGCAACACGAGCGCACGTGCCAGCGAGGTGTGCGTCGGCGCGATGCAAGTGCTGCCACCGTGACGCTGCCCACCTTCACCTCCCGGGGGCTCAAAACTATGCATGGGTAAGGACGGACATAGCGCCGGTTAAGAAGAAGATTTGCTAAATTGTTGAGGGAATGGGAAGGAAAGGGCCAGGTCATGACTACCACTGACTGGTGTCGACACGTTTCTGTAGTTCATGACTCAAGTTGATGCAAGAAATGTACGCATCCAGATACTGTAATGTGGCAATAATATGTAGTCATGTGCATATGATACAAAGTCCCTATGTCGCAGATACGCTTGCGATTGCGGCACTACCGTGACCATCCTTCGCAGGCGGAGGTGGCCCATTCTCAGCGCTCTCAGCCAAGCTCTCAGCCACCACGTCACCATTGCCCTGCGATACGCCGCCATCTGTCTCCCCATCCACCGGCCCACGTTCTTCCTCCGCTTGTGAAAGCAAAGGCGACGGTGTGGCATGAATAGGCACCGAGGTCGGAGTTGTCGGTAAGTCACGCTGCTGCTTCTCTGCCGGAAGCGGCGTTGGCGATAGAAGCACCGCGACCTCTTTGTAACCATCTTGCTTTTCCCGTGTCAGTGTGGGTGGAGGCGAAGACGTAGTAGGAATTGAGATCGGAGGTGGCTGCGGCTGCGGCTGCGGTTGTGGTTGCGTAGTGCCACGTGAGAGTATGCCCTTGAGACGCTCGTTTGAGAAGAGCGAGGGTCGTTTCGTAGGTGGTTGCACGGCAGGACGCGGCGGCGAACCTAGTGGGATGTTGGTCGGCGGCAGAGAAAGGGGCGATGTCTGTGTGGCTGTCGGCGTTGGCGTTGGCGTTGACGGTCGTGGAGATACGGGCACGTTGGCAACTCGTTTGTCCGCGACGAGCGTCTCTAGAACAGCAGTGGGTGTGCCGGGGGCTTTTAGTACTGAGAACTTCTCATGTAGATAACGTGCGTCTGTGAGCAGCCTGTGGGTTGGAAATTTTTTTAAAAGGCAAATATGAGCAACCGAGGCATTTGGGTGGCCGGAGATAATGATCAGTGAACGCACCGCTCTTTTGCGTCCGAGGTTGGGAGCTCTATCTTGATGTACTCCTCGGAGAGCCTGTGATTGATCGTGGCAAAGACCTCAGACATCACGTACTGCACAAAGGTGTTTGTAAGAGGCATGAGAGCGCAACGATATATTACGTACTTCTACCACCGCACTGGCAAGGTAGCGTGACAGAACCTTGTGTAAAGTAACAGTCTCTTTTACCAGTAGTTCCATGTAGTCGTTGACTCCGGGCTTCGCCTGCGGAACATCCCATATGATTGCATTGAGGCTCTTGATATGCGCCGTAATACGGTCGCCCATGATCGCAATCAACTTGGCGTGAATCTCATTCTGGTGCTCCTGATAGTCGCGCTTGAGCTTGTCAAATTCGACCAACATAACAGCCTGCTTCGGGGACAGATGGCGCCGAAACGTCTCGCGGATATACGGTATGAGGGCGATCACGATCGAAAGGGACTGCGAAGCGAGCGCCAGATGCTTGGCAGTGATGTTTTTCAGACCGGCGGAGCGCATCGCGCCCGCACCCAGTACGACTTGACAAGTCCGGGAATTGAAGGCTTTGAGGAACTCGATAATACGCGACATCGTGTCTGTTGTCAGGAGGCTAAGGTTCACGATCACTTTGAGATAGTCGACAAGGAGATATAATGTATCCTGGGTGGCAGATACCGCGAAATGGCTCCGGTCCTCTATGCGGAGGTATTTTCTGGACGGCGGGAGAGAGGAGACTCCATTCGTTCGTGAAGTCACGCGTGGGGAAGATGGTCGGGATGAGGACATCCGAGGGGAAGACGGTCGAGGCGAGGATGGCCGGCTATCTGAGCCAGGTGGTAGTAATGGAGACGACTGCGGTCGCAGTGATGAGGGCACGGGGAGTGGTGACGCCGGTGCTGCAACAGCGGTATCGACCCCGAGAATAAACTCGTATGGGTCATGTACAGCTGCATCCAGAATAAGGTTGACGGTCTGCTGCAAGGAAGACGGAACGTCGGTTTGGCTCCACTGCTCATCTTCAACCAGCTTGGCAGACTGATTGATACGAGATTGGTGGAACGCCTGCAGGAATGACTTGGCCTGACCAAATGGATCAATATATGCTGTAGAAACTTCGTTCACACCCTACCTGGCTGACGACGACGCCGCGAAGGCCGACGATCATTCGTTTGCAGGTGACCTCACAGCGCACCACGAAGCTCCAGCACTCATTGAACACCTCAAGAAACTCACGTAGTTCTAGCTTAACGTGTTGCTCTGCTCGCGTAGAAAGAACTTTGGACGTAAATACGTTTGCTGATTCAGCAGCGGAAAAAAGGGCATCGAATAGTGAATCATTTATCGCCGAGAGCTCAGATGGTGACGCTGGAGGTCTATGGGAACAGGAATCAGCAACTGGTCGTAATCTATGCCCTGACAACGTACCGGATACCCTCGATGACGAGAGTGATGTTGCTGTTCAGAGTTTGAAGACCCTCGATACATTTCAGAAATGCCTGAAGAATTGAACGGAGGAGAGCCCTGAACCCTTGATGGGTCATTGAGCGCAACGAACTTATCCAGCTAGAGATCGTAATGAACGGAAGAAGACGTGGCGCGTTCGAATAACTGACCTTGTATCAGTGGACTCCTTCTGGGTGTCCTCTCCGGGGTCAAATGAAGGTATAAGCTACGATGAGAAACGTTCTCAGTCCATGCCAGGTCCAACAACAAAGGACACACCTGCCGCACTATCCCCTGCACTTCACCAAGCACGACGCCTCTCCATTCTGCGATGCTCTCCCTTAAATTCTTAGTCCTTATGAGACCTTGTATCAAAGGGCGCAGTCTATCACACACGTCCGTCTTGTCGCCTCCGGCCAATTCGTTCGTATGCG
>QLOU01003744.1:4636-18232 GCA_003313715.1 Russula abietina | reverse complement strand
TCCATCAGATATTACTACCTAGAATATAGTACCTAAAAGATTAGACCAGAAAATGTTCGGATCTCTTATAAAACTGCATTTTGCAACCCTGGACACGTGATGGTCTGTAGGATTAATATATAGAAAGGTCACAAACTTACTCCATGGGGATTTGGGGAAGCATTACAGTTAATACGTTAACGGCGTTTCAGTTCATATCAATATCGAATCCGTGAAGCGACCGCCGACTGGCAGTGGCACGTAACATCATGATACTACATACATGCATTGAACTAAAATCTACTCAGAAAAGGTAATTGAGCATATACGTAACCAATCCTGTCATCGTGAAGGGCATAAGAATGTATTGAGGAATCAAGAAGGCAGAAAGATGTTCTGCAGTGCCGGTAGGCGAGTAGATCTGCGTAAGGTATACCTACGAAACCGAGCTCTCAAGCCGACGTCATCAAGGGCAGAAAACCGAACTCACCTGGGTTGTGGCAGTCGGAATTCCTGAGAACAGGCTGGTGTGTGTGTTGAGCCAGGTCAGTAGATATCCCACATCAGCGAGGCAAATAATAACATGATTGAGCCCCACCACTTAATCAGGGTGAGATGAGTGAGCGTACACACTCGGGCTGCATATAGCAACTGACTGGGACGACAAGCGAAATACAACGTACATGCACACGAATTGCAAAACTTTATCATCACGATGCACAAAACCCGCATGAACAAACCATCGAGTGATCCCAACGCCAATCAAGGGCGTGATAACCATCTTCGCCAGAGCCAGCAATACAATTGCGCCTCGAGGAAGAGGCTCGCCAGACCGTACGCGCAAAGAAGCAAGGGCGCTACCGACGCATATAAGACCTATCGGGGTGCACGCCGCGCCAACAAAGGTAGCAGCGTCGAGAACGAAGGCCAACGGCGCTTGTCCGTCAGGCGCTACGGGCCGAAATCGTGGCTCAAAGCTCGACGACGGCCGTAGAAAGAGCGCCTTGAGCGGGTCTACAAGCGCGACCACGATGGCGAGTACGATCACTATTGGGGTAGGCTTGAGTAACTCCTTCATGAAACTCGGTGAGCGGAGGACGAGGTGGTCGCAGGACGGGCAACGAGGGTCTGTAGGTCGTTGGAGAACTTCTGATGAAGAGGCAGGCGAGAGGTGAATGCCGCTGCCCTCGCGGGGAGTGGATGTCAGGGTGGTTGCATTCCCTATGAGTGTTTTCTGATCTATGATTTCGGTTTGGCCCACGGTCTCGTCGCGAGAGACCGTGTCCTGTTTTTCAACATCGATGCGTACTTCGACATTCCTGGTTTCATCACGATGTCCAAAGAACCGTACGAGGCGTCTGAGTGAGAGGGTTGTAACAATCCTCTGCCGTTGAAGGTGCATCCTCTCTCGAAGTTCCCCCGATGCGATGTCTGGCCCCTCGAAGTCTTTGGCAATGATGAAAAATCCTCCGAGAGGAAACATGGTGATCTTCAGAACGTCTGTTAGTATCAGGCAGAAATACCGTATTGTTGGGAGTTTAGAAGAAGTGCGAACGTACAAAAAACAGAAGTACCAACGTAGAAATGTATGCAATCGCAAGATTTTGGTCGTGCACACCATCGAATGGAGCGGATGCAGTTAGTCCCATCGCAATGGCCGTCGCTAAGCACCGGAAAAAATAGCTTTCAATAGGAAGATCTTCTGTAAGTGGTAGGCACGTACGTATGTCACCGTAATTCCCCCAACTTCCAGCAGCAAGTATTCCATACCTAAATCGGTGAGGCACCCAGAAAAGGCGCTTGATGGTCCAAGCCATCGTCCCGCCAGCCACTCCATAAAGCAGCCCTACGACGGTCAATGGACCCAGCGAACTGATGTTCTGCGGATTAAACGCAGGAACAATAGAGGAGAACAAGAGGCACGGTAAGGCGATATTCTATCAAAAACAAGGGTTGATCAGCAGATCCGGAGCACGAATTATACAGTGGTAGGGCAGCAGGACTATCACCAGCAGCCTTCGCACCAGTACAAGCTGGGCACTTCCACGTGCAGCTTCAGTAGGAAAGAGCTTCGCCTTGCTCAACATAAACCCTGCACCAATAGTGACGAAACTAAAAGTAACAGAGCGAGTCAGGGACGACAGCGAGACCATCTTCCTTTCGAATGAGTGAACACCAACGTTCGTATCAATGGCCGAGTTGAAGTCCATATGAGGGCACCCGTGGAGATCATGTTGAGATGGAGATGGCGTAAGTGCGTGAACAGTGGGGTGATCAGAAATGTGTCGTTTTAGCAGAATGGCTTTGCGTAACCCCAGTAACCCAGAGTTCCAGGCCCCATTGGAAAGCAGTATTGCTGCCAGTTCCTGGGAGAACAAAGACAATCTGGCGTCGCCTAAATGTTCGCGTAAGGTAAGCCATGAGGTACAGTAACTTAAGCGCACACATACATAAAATAGCAGGGATACGTGTGCGGCTGAATTCGTTGAGGGTAGACCATTCGAACTTGAACTTAAACCCTAACCGCAGAATGAAGAAAACCGATGAAGTTGAGATGGGGATTGGAGGAAACTTACTGTATTGTGAAGCAGAGTGAAAAGAAAGGTACGAGCCAAGAAAAAGGGAACATTCGGAAGCTGTGATAGTGATAGTACAGTAGTCTTGACTATGGACTTGACGTGGCAACCTTAAACTAATACTAGACTAGTACTGTACCAGCGGAAAGATCCGTTTCACTGTATGAAAAAGTTGTCGCCCTTTGCAGTCCCTTTGCACGCATATAAGCATCAAGATCTGTAGAACCGTGAAGTGATGGGATATGGGGTAGGTGTTGATGGCGTCTGAGAGGAACGGAAGGAAGGATCGAACGTCTATCTCGGGCCGGCTGCCTCAAGGGCAAGGGGCCAGCGGCAGCGATGAAGTATGTAATCAGGGGTACTACTATATATGGTGGTACCTCTCCCAAATATGGGTAGCTTCGATTACATAAACACGTAACCACCTCACCTTCGTTGCGGGCTTGCGACGAATGGAAAGTTCACCCGCGTCCACCGTGTCCAGACAGAATATGTGATCAAGGATCACTAGATCACTTATCGAGAGCCGTGTCCAACGTCATTGCTATATCGTTGATAGCATACCTGGCACAGTGACAGATCTCATTCACCCGCTTGTCATTGATGTATCGCCAGTATCGGTCGCAAGGCTATTTACCCTCGCTGAGGCGGATAACATGCTGGACAGGGATAGGCTTAGAGACCAGACAATAGGGGTTGACAGTGCGTATGAGTACTCGCCAATGCCACCATAATCTAATTCTTGCATAGTATGTTCCTCACGGAGTGGACAAACAGACACAGACTATGCTCTTCCCTTCCACCTTCCCTGACCATGTGCGTAATCTTTCGTCAAGTTTGCACTGAACGTGAAGAAGATCGAACTCCAGCGGCAAGCTAGCTATCGACTAGATCAGGCTGTTCTATATGGATCACAAGAGCGAAGAGCACAAATACAAAGTCTTCTCATTCTATCACTTACAAACAACCGGGCAGAGCATCATCTTCCGCCAGCAACGGCGTACAGCGGATCATATCGCCCGACGTAAGGTCGCTGAGGGCCATGAGATCGCTTTGATACATGGTGGGAAGAAAGGTAGCGAGCGTAATTCGATCATCGACGGTTTGAGGGAGGGCCGAGAAAAGGTCCTAATTACGGCCAACGTGCTCTAGCGCGGAATCGACGTGCGGCATGTTACTCCTCAAATACCTTCAACGTCAACCTCACATCAGACGAACAATATCTCCCTGATAACTCTCAAATTAGCGTTACGCTCCACAATGGTTCTCAATTTTATTGTCACAGAAAGCAAGGTTGAATTCTCCAAGAGTTGGTGCTCAGCATGCGTTTCCTCATCGTAGGCGTACCATTTCATAGCCAGTATCTTCAGGATGCCGCGGACAATGTGATCTACCAGGTCCTTAATAATGAGGAGCTTTGGACCGCGGAAGGGCTCCAGATTTTGGTGTGCCACACCGAGAATGGTGGGTAGAGTAATATGCTCTCATATTCCTTGACTCGCTTATACTCCCTTCAGACTCAGACTGAGCGCACCATTCGTTGACGCATTCTGACTGACCACATTTTCGCCATTGCCCTGGCACCTTCTACGTCTCCTCAGTGCTATCAAGATAAAGAAGGCGAGCCGTCAATTTATCACACACCCCACGCAAGTTGTCCTGAACTGAAGGCAAAGCCCCCCGCGTTGCTCCCCTGATATAAGGTCTTGCTAGCAAGACTATCACCTTCGCACCAGTACAAAACAGGCGCCTCCGCGTGCAGCTTCAGTAGGAGCTTTGCCTTGCTGAACATAAACCCCGCACCGACAGTCAAAAAACTAAAAGTAACAGAGAGTGTCAGAGACGACACCGTGGCCATCTTCCTTTTGAATGAGTGAACACCAACGTTCGTGGGTGGCTTTGCGTAACCCCGGTTACCCAGGGTTCGAGGCCCCGTTGGAGAGTCGTAGTCGTACAAAAGCCAGGGTGGCCAGCCGGTTTGCCGCGATACAAGTAACGTCAATGGAATTTGTCATATTGTGCCAGTATCCGTTCCTGTTCCTGCCGAAATTTCACATAACTTATGTTCAGCCATGAAATAAGCGCACACGTACACAGCAGGACAGGCCTGGGGCTGTGTTCGGCGTTGTGGGTAACTCACAGAGCTGAGAGCTCATTCAAATGCGAGAACTTGAACCCAGCCAATCCAAGTCACTTTTTGTGATTTCCATGATTGCAGTTGAAGAAGCCGATGGCATTGAGACGGGGATTGGAGGCACTGTATTGAAAAGTTGGAGGTACAGTGTACCCCCGTTCCTCGGTTAACGAGATTGAAATCCATGTATTGTAGCTTCCACATCAACTATTTAAATCTAGAAAAATGTCAAGTTGATCCTAAGGTGTCTATAGAATTCTAAGGAGGAATTGTATTAGAGATTATAAGGGTGAAGTTCGTGAAAAAAAAATAAAAGAGTCGAGGGGTCAAAATAACGCAAAACCCGTTCCTCGGTCAAGTGTGACCAGTGTGTGACACAGTCTACAGCTGACCTTTCCAACCATGGCACGCGTGTGGCAAGTCCGTCCAAGTGAGCGTATTTGAAATTGAAATGTCACGCTCAATCACGCTCTTGGGGCGGCTCAACAAAAACATGTTCCAATCACACACAACTCGACCAATGTCACTGGAAATTGCTTTGTTAGATGGTTGAGAGACTATATTAAGTTATTCAGTGCAATTTGTAGCAGTAAGTAAGACCCAACTAGGAGAGATCGTCCATGCAAAAGTTGAGACATGTCAATTTCGGATAATTTTGATATAGATGTCCACCTCCTTCACGCAGTTCTTCATCAATCCGCACCAAACTTGGTACAAATGACCCTTCTATGTCATAGATCACACCCAAATATTTACAGATTTTTAGGTATTTTATTTACTGAGTTATAAAGAGATTAACCGAGGACCGGGGGTTAACCGAGGAACGGGGGTACACTGTACTGTATTGAAAAAAAAAAGGTACGAGCCAAGAAAAGGTGGCCGCCCGGACTCCCGGAAGCTCAGTGACAGTAGCTTGTTGGAATAAAGTATGAGCGCACAGCGGAACAGAGTTTCGGAGCGCTCGTGTATGGCATAGTACCTGCACTCACATTGATGAAGCACGTATACAAAACCACTCCCTAGTCGCGCCCACTGCCAGCACCATCTACACATCATATTCAATCGCTATGTATATTCGCTTACCAACTAGTTCCTACCGTAGTTTCGGGGCATTAGGCTCGCGTCCGTCGTACACAGTACTTTAATAGAGTGTATTAGCAGCGGATGCAAATTTTCAAGGTGTACTTGGATAGATTCCGTGAATAGACATCTCCTTCCATCAAGCGAGTCCCTGTAGGCTTTACCTGGTCTATACGAATCCGACTGGCCAATTGAACTGGATTCGAGCCTTCGAGGACCTGCGTCTGATACTAGTATAATATAACGGACAAGAAATTTTTAAAAAGGCGATTCATGAGCACCTACTGTAAGCTTCCACTGGCACATACCGTTTATATTCATTCGGTAAAGGAGGGCCTCCAGGGAAGCGGACGACGCGTGAGAACGCAGAAAAATATTAAAATTCAATTAAGGCAACGACGACGCGGAACACCATAGCAGTGCAAATGGTGACGTGTTATTGATCCCGGAACCATGGTCTATAGGATTAATGTATAGTAGGGCCACGAACTTACTCATGGGGTGGCACTACATACATGCACTGAAGTCTAAAATCTGCTCAGAAAAGGTAATTGAGCGTATACGTAACCAATCCTATTGTTGTGAAGGGCATAAGACCGTATTGTGGAATCAAGAAGGGAGCGATGTGTTCCGCGGAGCCGGTAGGCGAGTAGATTTGTGTAAGATATACCTACGAAACCGAGTCTCTCAAGCTGACATCATTAGAAGCAGAAAATCGAACTCACCAGGGTTGTGGCAGTCGGAACGCCTGAAGACAGACTGGTGGATGTGTTGAGCCAGGTCAGTAGATATCCCACATCAGCGAAGCACATGATAACATGATCGAGTCCCCACTTAATCAGGGTGAGCGTACACACTCGAGGCTGCATACAGCAACTGGCTGGACAATAAACAAAACACAACGCACATGCAAACAAATTGTGAAATCTTATCATCACGATGCACAAAACCCACATGTGAAAACCATCGAGTGATCCCGATACCAATCAGGGGCGTGATAACCATCTTCGCCAGAGCCAGCGATACAATTGCCCCTCGAGGAAGAGGCTCGCCAGACCGTATGCGCAAGCCAGCAAGCGCGCTACCGACGCATATCAGACCTACCGGGGTGCACGCTGCGCCAACAAAAGTCGCAGTGTCGAGGACGAAGGCCAGAGGTGGACGTCCGTCAGGCGCTACGGGTCGAAAGCGTGGATTAAAGCTCGGTGACGGGGGTAGGAATAGCGCCTTGAGCGGGTCGACAAGCGCGATCACGATTGCGAATACGGTCACTATTGAGTTAGGCTGGAGTAACTCCTTCAGGAAACTCGGTGAGCGGGGGACGGGGTGGTCGCAGGACGGGGAACGAGAGCCTGAGTCTGTAGGTCGTGGGAGAACTTCTGATGAAGAGTCAGGCGAGAGGCGAATGGGTGTTTTCTGATCTATGATTTCGTTAAGGTCCACGGTCTCATCGCGAACGACCGTGTTCTGTTTTTCAACGTCGTTGCGTACTTCAATATTCCTGATTTCATCGCGATGTCCAAAGAACCGCATGAGACGTCTGAGTGGGAGGGCTGCTTTCGTAACCATCCTCTGCCGTCGAAGGTGCATCCTCTCTCGGAGTTCCCCTGATGCGATGTCCGGCCCCTCGAAGTCTTTGGCAACGACAAGAAATCCTCCGAGAGGGAACATCGTGATCTTCAGAAACGTCTGTTAGCATCAAGCAGAAATTCCGTATTATTGGGAGCTTGGAAGCAGCGTGAACGCACAAAAAACACAAGTCTGAACGCAGCAATGTATGCAATCGCAAGATTTTGGTCCTCCACGCCATCGAACGGGGCAGATACAGTTAGTCCCATCGCAATGGCCGTCGCTAAGCACCAAAAAAAAGAAAAGCTTTCAATAGGAAGCCACCTGCCAGTGGTAGGCACATACGTATATCACCGTAATTCCCCCAACCACCAGCGGCAAGTATCCCATACCTAAATCGGTGAGGCACCCAGAAAAAGCGCTTGATGGCCCAAGCCATCGCCCCGCCAGCCACCCCATAAAGCAGCCCTACGACGGTCAATGGACCCAGCAGACTGATGTTCTGCGGAGTAAACGCAGGAACAATACAGGACAACAGGAGGCACGGTAAGGCGATATTCTATCAAAAGTAAGGGTTTATCAGCGGATCCCGAGCACGAATTACACACAGTGGTAGGGCAGCAGGACTATCACAAGCAGCCTTCATACCTGTACAAAATAGGCAGCCCCACGTGCGGCCTCAGTAGGAAAGAGCTCCGCCTTGGTCAACATAAACCCTGCGCCGATAGTGAAGAAACTAAAAGTAACAGAGCGAGTCAGAGACAACACCGAAGTTATCTTCCTTTCGAATGAGTGAACACCAACGTTTGTATCACAGGCCGAACTGGGCTCCAAATAACGGCACCCGTGGAGATCATGTTGAGATGGAGGGTGGGCCCAGTGGGGTGATCAGAAAACGCAGTGACGGCCCATCTGTGTCGTTTTATCAGAATCGTAATTCCGGTTTACCCAGAGTTCCAGGCCCCTTTGGAAAGCCGTGCACAAAGGTTGAAGCCAGTGTAACTTGTCAGCTGGTTGGCCGCGATAACGTTAACGGAAGTGCCAGTTCCTGGGAATGCTGGTCCAAAGACGATCTGGCATCGCCTAAATGTTCGCGTAAGGTCAGCCAGGTACTGTAACTTAAGCGCACACATACACACATACATACAGTACAGTACCAGGGATACGTCTGCGGCAGACCGTGACAGATTCGACTGGAACCTGAACCCAGCCAAATGAGCCAATCACGTTTTCGTGATTTCCATGATCTGAATCAGTTAACTTCGTGAAGTCGATGGCGTTGAGATGGGGGTTGGAGGTAACTCACTGTATCGAGAAGAAGGTACCTGCCGAGAACGGTAGTGGCCCGAACTCCCGGAAGCGCCGTGATAGTAGTTGTGAGCGCTGCAACATCGAATACAGTACAGCACTAAGTTATATCAAATGAAGACCAAGAGCAGTCGTCTTTGCATTGACCGCTGTCATTTGCGAGCGCGCATGCGCGCATCAGTCGCCCCGTTCATCGCCTCATGCGTCACGTTCACGACCAAGTGAAAGGCTCGGACAAACAAGTACAAACTGTACTGTCTGATCGTCGGCCCGGCAGGTCCGGTGTGTCTCGCGCAACTTCAATGTTCGCCTCGTGAGTTACTACAGTATGCGTCTACAAAGACTCAAGGAAGAAGGACACCAATCTCGCTTAACCGGATTTATCTCAGGGAAAGATCGTGATTGAAAAGGGAAAGAAATTAGGATCTACGCCTCCCGTCTCGAGCACACAAAACGTGTGTACAGCCTGAGTACTGTACTGTGCGCGCGGCGTGCCACGTCAAGTGCCACGTACATGAATAAATCAAATCGCGGATAGCGAAGCGAGCCATACCGCTAACAGCGGTCCGTAAAATCAGTAGTCTTGACAATGGAACTTGACACGGTTGACCGGGACAGCTGTAAACTAGTACTGTACTGACAGAAGGATCCGCTTTACTGTATTGAAAAGTTGTTGTCTTTGAAGCGATGAGTACGACTCGGAGCGGAACGGGAAAGATCTGCCAGTGAGGTAGGTGTTGATAGGCGTCTGAGAGGGATGGAAAGGATCTTGTCGTTCCCCAGAGCTATCTACAACATCTATATACCTGCCTTGGCACCATGTAAGTGGCTGTGCGGCCAACTGCCTCACGCGGAACCCCTCCAATGGGTTCCAACAGACCGTACTGTTGAACCGTATTTAATACGAGCCCTGCCGGTGACTCTATATAATAAATTCATTTCAACGCCCAAACTCCGTTGTAGGAAGCACTTATTGTCTGGCGAAAATGACGAGGGGGCGCAGGGGCGCAGCAGAGCGCTGCCATGAGGAGATGAGCGAAATGGGGAGGAAGCACAGAGACGGGGAGGGTGGTGCACACAAAAGCACGAGACTGTCAGACTGAACTGGACTCTGCTCGGAGTCTACTGTATCCGAGCCCACACTCAGAACTGGCTCGCTTTAAAAGCCTCTAGCTGAGTACAAAATGTGAGAGAGTAATAAAAGCCAATAAAGAGCTGGCTGAGGATGTGGGACAAGGTCCTCATAGGTCGTGCATGATCCATCTCTATTTCGTCTATTTTAGGAAATCTTGGCACGGACGAAAATAATTTTAAAAATAATTATTCACTAAAATTTGAGTATCTCGCTGATACTCAACGTATCGTGCTCGGTCAGGTATCAAATGGATCGGAAACATTAGTAGGATAATATGATTATAGACCGAGGTGGGGGTGGGGAAGGCAAGAACTGCTTTTTTTTTTTTTTTTTTTTTTTTTTTTTGCTTTTTTTGAGGCCTTGGCGACGCTTGTGGGCGTGGCGCGAGCCGAGTTATCACGGTGTTCCATCATGTAAGCCGAGTCGAGAAACACAGAACACCTGTTCCACCTCCAAAGCCTTTAGGTCCTCGTATGCAACTAAACCCATAGCAAGTCTAGGGCACACGTCCGATCGCTTGGTGAGAACACGGATTTCCCAACGACAGACAACCTGTCTCTACCAGCAGTCCAGCACCCGCACGCTGGCATCAATGCAACCCCGCCGCCCATCTTTAATACTAAACCTCAACCCCAAAAGTACCCCGTATCTCGAACGAATAGCGCTTCCCCGACAGGATTCAGGCTGAGTCCACCGCCACTGTTGCTGGAGCGCGTAACGGTTGAAGTTCACCTGTGAAGGCACAGACTGCAGCCATAGCCTAGCCACGTCCCCAACAAATACCGCGCTGTGCTACCGATCACCGCATGCTCCATGTCGAAGATTGTATCCCGAGCGATCTATGGCAACTCGTGCATCGCATGGAAGCTCCTCCACCCCCCCTCGTAGCATCGCCCACCTCGTTATCTCTGCGGATAAACGAAAAACATGCCTGGAAACAGCAGCGATATCAATGCAGGTCCTGGTGCACGCATGTTCTGGTCTGATGATGTGCCAGATATCGTTGCTTTACTCAGGAAAGGCGCGAGCGGTGCTGTACAGGCTGTCGGTTCACCTGCAAAACGATCATTACACATGAAGCCCTCTAAGGCTGCTCATGCGGGAGCTCGCGTTCCTTTCTGGCCTTAGGAACTCAAAAACGTTGTCCGATTCTATGGTATGTATGTGTCCCCATCGAACAGTGATGTCAAGCTGATCTTGGAACTACGCAAGTCTGGCTCTTACCGCGTGGGAGAGAATGTCACGCAAATTATGGCTGAAAAGGTAAATTGTGTGCCCTCCTTCTTTCCTTCTTTTTCCCTTTCACCTCACATCAGTCAAACCTGTTATCTCCGATCGTTATTGGGGGAACTCCACTTGACAGGTTTTGCAAGGCCTCGCGTACCTGAAATTGTCCTGCATTCCAGGAAAGTCATTCGCAGGGGTATCAAGTTCTCTGCATCCTCCTCTCACGCCAGAACATAGTTAAAACCTGTGACTTTGGCGTTTCCGGAGAGCTCATTGGCTCGCGTGCGGGCGCTTTCACTTGGACGGCCGAGTACATGGTGGTGCGAAATGGTTACTTCCGAGACTCTTGCCTGATATGCTTGCTTACGTCTGGCCTCTCTATTCCAGCCCAAACGCTTCACGGGAAGGGAATACACTATGCACACGGATATATGGTCAACGGAGCGGCAGAGCTCTTCATCCTTGAGCTCGTGACTGCGGATAGCATGCTAGACGGGGATGGGCTAGGAGACCAGACAATATGGGTTAAAAGTGCGTATGAGCACTCGCCAATACCACCATAATCTAATTTCTGTATAGTATGCGCCCGCGGAGTGGACGAACAGATACAGACCATTCTCTTCTCTGCCACCTTCCCAGACCATGTGCGTAATTTCTCGTCCAAGTTTGCACCGAACGTAAACAAGATTGAACGCCAGCGGAACAAGCTAGCTATCGACTCGATCAGGCTGTTCTATATGGATTGCAAGAGCGAAGAGCCCAGATACGGAGTCTTCTCGTTCTGTCACCTGAAAACGACCGGGCAGAGCGTCATCTTCCGCCAGCAACGGCGTACAGTATTATTTGACTCAGTTATACTCCCTTCAGGCTCAGACCGAGCACACCATTCGTTGACGTATTCCGTTTGTGGCCACATTTTCACCACTGCCCTGACACCTTCTACATCTCCTCGGTGCTATCAAGATAAAGAAGGCGAGCCGTCAATTTATTACACCCATGCAAGTTGTCCTGAACTGAAGGCAAAGACCCCGCATTGCTCCCCTGATAGGAGGTCCTGCCAGCATGACTATCACCCTTCACACCAGTACAAAATAGGCACCTCCGCGTGCAGCTTCGGTAGGAGCTTTGCCTTGCTCAACATAAACCCCGCACCGACAGACGAGGAAGAAACTAAAAGTAACAGAGCGAGTCAGAGACGCCACCCTGGCCATCTTCCGTCCTTTTAAACGACGTTCGTATCAATGGCCAAATTGAGGGCACCCGTGGAGATCATGTTGAGATTTGAGATGGTGTGTCTAGTGGGGCGATCGAAAATAGCTGTGATGGCTTCATCTGTATCGTTTTATCAAAGCCTGAGTGGCTTTGCGTACCCCCCCGTTACCCAGAGTTCCAGGCCCCGTCGGAAAGTCGTACAAAGCAAGAAACACTGGCCAGCCGATCTGCTGCGATACCAGCAACGTTAATGGAAGAATTTGTCATTTTGCGCCAGTTCCTCTGTTCCTGCCAAGGGGTTCTTGCCGAAATTTCACATAAGGTCAGCCATAAAATAAGCGCACACGTATGATAGCAGGATACGTCCGCGGCTGAGTTCGTTGTGGGTAACTCACTGTACAAAGCTCATTCAAATGCGAGAACTTGAACCCAGCCAATCATTTTTAGTGACTTCCATGATTGTAGTTGAAGAAGCCGATGGTGTTGAGACGGGGATTGGAGGCACTGTATTGAAAAATACTAGTACTTGGAGGTATCGAAACGAAAAGGTACAGTACGAGCCGAGAAAAGGTGGCTGCCTGGACTCCCGGGAGCCCAGTAACAGTAGCTATGGACTTGACAGCTGTACACTAACTTAGTACTGTAATAGAGTGTATTAGCAACGGATACAAATTTCAGATTTCAAGGTGTACTTGGATAGATTCGGTGCACAGACATCTCCTTCCAACAAGTGAGCCCGCAGGCTTTACCTGTGTCCATGCTTTTAATACAAACCTGACTTGGGATGAGGCGACTGGCAGTGGCACGAAACACACTATATACATGCATTGAAGTCTAAAATCTGCTCAGAAAAGGTAATTGAACGTATACGTAACCAATCCTATTATCGTGAAGGGCATGAGGATGAATTGTGGAATCATGAAAGGAGAAGGATGTTCCGCAGTGCCGGTAGGCGAGTATATTTGTGTAAGGTATACCTACGAAACCGAAGTCTCTCAAGCTGACGTCATCAAGAACAGAAAAATCGAACTCACCAGGGTTGTGGCAGCGGTCGGAACGCCTGAAGACAGACTGGTGGATGTGTTGAGCCAGGTCAGTAGATATCCCACATCAGCGAAGCACATGATAACATGATCGAGCCACACCACTTAATCAGGGTGAGCGTACACTGGCACACTCAGGCTGCATACAGCAACTGACTGGATGATAAACAAAACACAACGCACATGCACACGAATTGTGAAACTTTATCATCACGATGCACAAAACCCACATGTGAAAACCATCGAGTGATCCCGACGCCAATCAGGGGCGTGACAACCATCTTCGCCAGAGCCAGCGATATAATTGCCCCTCGAGGAAGAGGCTCGCCAGAC
>QLOU01003743.1:1786-15104 GCA_003313715.1 Russula abietina | reverse complement strand
CTGATGGTGACACATTCATACTGAGCGATCTACGTAAGACACTTCGTAATTTTGATGGATCCCGGCTCTGGGAGGCTTCCTCTACGAGTTCGTCTAACTTTTCAAGGTCCTTGATCGTAAGCTGTGGACCCGAACTTGCATACAAGGAAGAGCGGTTCCTTCGGAGCGGGACGATGTGCTCGTCCTCGACACCATCATTTTCTGAGGGACGGTACTGTCTACTTAGCATAGACTTTTTGCGACCAAGTGATGCATTGCCGAGGCTTTCTGATCGGCCAAGGGCGGCTTCGGTAGGGGAATGGGCATGTTCCTTGAGAAAGGCACGAAATTGACCGGGATCAATCTCTGGATGCATGTTGGCGGGGACCCAGAAGAGGTGGAAGGGGTCATCGGATGCGGAATCTTCGCCCGAGGCATCTTCATGAGAGTGAGAGTCGCTGCTCGAGTCGTCGCTGGGGTTCCAGTAGCTTGCCTGTGCTGCGGCTGCCTGGGCACCAGGAGTGGGGAGATCAGGGTCAAGGATGAGGGCGCCGGGACCACCTTGCAAAGTGGAACGTCGTTTGATGTCGCGGAGATTCTCGACCTCACGCTGGATCTCGTCTTGAGAGGGCTGCATTAGGGCCGGGGACATCTAGATAAATGGATCAAAGAGGAGGAAGGAGGAAGTAAGTGCGAGACAAGAGGGAGAGGAGGGAGAGACCGTGAAAGAGCAAAGAGAACCTCAGGGCGAAGGACGACGATGGTAACAACGAGCGGCTCTCAACCAACTTACGCACGGCTTCTCTGCCGGGAACATCCATCGACAAAATGGTGTATTGTATCTTTCATCCTCAAGACATCGTTCATAGCAACCATCGAGAGTGTACAATCCTGCCACGTCAAAAAGGCTTTCTACATCTCCGTTCTCATCGTCATCCGTATCCTTATTTCTTGCGCCCAATAGTACCCAGTCGTTATCGCCCGCTTTCGAAGCCATCAGACTGTCCCTCGGATTCCCTTTTCGTAAACTAACCAACTCTGCCGTTAGTTTTTCTTTCGAGTTTGAGCATCTAAACACGCTGTGCTGGTTCTTGACAGAATTGTCTGAAATGTAATACGGGGCTGTGCAGGATACAGTTATGTACCTTCGCAACCGGGACCGCCCTGGGAAATTAGCCTTAGTAAAAGTAAGCCAGTGAAAGACAAGCAAGACAAGACAAGACCACATGTGCACAGGGCACAACATATCACAGCACAGTTTCAGTTCTCTCAGTCATGACGTAAAATCAAGAGTGTCATCCTTCTCTCAAGATCACGTGCAAAAACGATATTTAACATCACCGACCCTTCGGAGCGCCCAAACTGTGTAATCATGGCCCCAGTCGCTGTCCTCCAACAATCCACACTCCCCGTCTCGACTCAGTATGCCTCTTTTACTCACATGCGACCCGTAGCAGATGCTCCCGATCTCTCTTCGTCGCACCGCAGAGCTCCGAAAGAGCGCACACCTCCCGTTCGTACCGCCTTTGCGTTTGACACGGTGGAGACCGCAATTGCAGCCATAGCGCGTGGCGAATTCGTCGTCGTGATGGATGATGAGTCCCGCGAAAACGAGGGAGATCTCATCATTCCCGCAACAGGGTGCTCGACAGAGCAAATGGCCTGGATGATTAAGCACACCAGGTTAGTGCGCATACAGTCTGTCCTTTGGTTCCGGACTCATCGGGTTTGATGATTTCACACTTGACCTTCTGTCGTACACACACCTCCGACTACGCCCACACAGCGGATACATCTGTATCTCACTCCCAAGTGAACGCCTCGAAGCGTTGTCCATCCCGATGATGGTCCCGCAAAACGAGGAGCGACACCGGACTGCATACACCGTCACGGTGGACTACAAGCACGGTATGTGCCCCACTTTCTCCGCTTTTACCTCATACCAATGAAGAACACACATATGCACAGGTACGACGACAGGAATCTCGGCGCACGATCGCGCCTTAACAGCCCGTGCACTCGCCGCACCGATGTCTCCCCACGGGCCCACATCGCAAGATTTCACCCGCCCAGGGCACATGGTCCCCCTACGTGCCCGACCAGGTGGCGTCCTTACGCGCCGCGGACACACCGAAGCTGCTGTCGACCTTTGTGCCTTCGCAGGCTTGCCGCGCGCGGGCCTCCTCTGCGAATTGGTGAACGACGACGAGGTCGGGAGCATGATGCGACGCGATGCGTGTCGTGCTTTTGCAGATAGGTTTGGTTTGCCTATGGTTAGTGTTGCGATGCTTGTTGAGCACCGCGAGCGGATTGAAGGCGTCAAGGCACAGCTCTAGTGGTAGTAGGATGGAGCTGTGGGATTGAGATGTAAGCGGTGGTAGGTGGTTGGGTAGGTGGTGAAAATTTAGATGAAGATGTATTGCGTTACATTTTTAAGGCATTAAGCTTGTATTGATCGGAACGTCTACTGATGTGATTCTTTTGGAATAGACTACTTGACCTAGTTTCTGCCTCTGCCCGCACTGTTGCGAATGGGTAGAGAACTCGAAATAATCGTTGATGTTTTCATGCATGCTAAACATACCTAGGTGTAACCAGGGTATGCATACGGAGCCCACTTATGGCGGTTCCGTTACACGGACCAGCGAGATTCAGCGCTCACGCAAAGCAAGAAAAATCCGTATTTGAAAAACGCATATCGATTTACAGCAGGTAGTTTCGACGCGGCAGAGTGACAAGACGAGTCGAGCAGGCCAGGAAAGAAAGGAAACGGAGACTTTGCCGCTGCTGCTGCCACAAATGACTTCAAGTTCTCGGAGGTCCGCGGCGGTACTAGTAGGAGCCTGTAAGAAGGGAGCATTACAGTAAGTAATTGTGGCGCCTCCGCTAATTCAATCACGAGTACGGTACAAAGGACAACAACTAAAAAAAAAAAAAGGCAGCATAGAAAATATTTGGTTTTGCTTCTTCTTCTTCTTAGTTCATTCCCTCGCCAGTTGCCATGCCCAGTGCAGCGATAAATTGAGAGTCGAAGTCGGGGGGAAAGCTCAAGTAAGTGTACTGTGTACTCGGCGACGCTGAAAATATTAGTACTATAATATCCGACTGCGGCGCAGAGATAAAGATATGCAGTGTGGTTGGTAGACAGGCGACGACTGATTTGGCCGGGGCGGGGCACTGCGGCTGGCAAGAGCAATGGCCGCTGCTGCAGTTCAGTTGGCGACCGAGCAGGTCCACCCGCTAGCTTCTCACTGCCAGTGCCAGTGGGCTACCGGGCTCAAAGCAGTAAGAGTAGAGTTAGTTTTCCCCGCGGGGTCGGGAGACGGACGGAGGAATACTCGAGTGTGACTGATGGCATGATGATACATACGGTCACCCATGAAGAAAATAAATTGCAAATTCGCGCATCGACTGCCTGTTTTAACTCTTTATTCATACGTAACTTACAGTAAAATCATCATGCATCACGATCAGCAAAAAACAACGGGCATCAACGTACTATTATCAGTGATCGTATGTCACAATAAAACAGAGCACCGGGATGATCATACGTACAACTCTGTACTACTTGTCGTTCTTGAGCCTTCCACCAAAATACTAGCCTTATAATTCGGGGGACGAAAAAAAGGCCCGGTAAGCGATGTAAATGATACAATGATACTCCAAGGAGCTGCTGCTAACTGCAACAAATTATAGTCAGACATGTGTAGGCATTCGGGGAAAGCAGAGTGCCGACTGCCGAGGCTGGGATGACTCCAACTTGAACGCACTGGCAGGAACCAGCCTCTAAGCGATGATGAGTCAATGTTGTTTCCAGTGGAGTAAACCGGTAAACGCCAAAGCGATCGGTGTGAGCGTTCTTTGGTGCCAGTGTGGCGAGCGAAATATAGAATCTCTTTTGATCCAAATGGGCCAGAGTGGGGCTGTACTACTGTAGTAGCCTGTCTGAAGATCACAAGTTTCATACTGGTAACTTATGCGATGTGTTTCACCTTCATCTAATTTTCCGCTCCGAGTTCCGAGGCAATTCAGTTCCTCTCGTCAATCATTAGCGCATTAGCAACGGTAGCCCAGTGGGGGTTCTATTCGTCTTCGACACTGCACTGAGTGGTGGTAAATTACAAAATCATAAAAAGTCCGGTGGACACTCGAAAATGCGCGTTGTGGTGTGAGATTATACTGTACAGGTATTGTGTGGAAATCACAGAGGCGGCAATGGTCTCCGACACTGCGGGCAAATATTCTGCAAAATAAAATAAAATAAAAATAATCGCACCCGAGTCAGCTCCAATAATTCGACCATTTAAGTCCCTTGAGATCGTCGTACCTTGATCGCAAGCCACTTGGAGTAGGAGTACCAGAAAAACGCCACACATCCAGCCATCAGAATCGGCTTTAACCACTACAGACCCAGAAAAAAAACTCACCCGCTCAAGACACTCCGTATGCTGAAGGTACCAGGAAACGGAGTAAAACAAAATCAGCGCTTCTCATCACAGGATCAAGCGATTAAAGGGGTTAATAAAAAAACGCACAAATAGGTGGGCACATGGTGCAAGACTATATGATGCGCGCGTACGTGCGCCTCGCCGACTTGGTTTGCCCGATGCATCCTCGGGTAGTCGATCAATTGCATCCATGCAAATTGCACAATCACCCAAGGGGCCACCTTCCGTATCCGGTAGTGGAGGGTGATAATCATACCCTTGTGAATCAGCGAGCTGCCGAGGTGGAGAATGCAATCAGGACAAATGCAATTGAGTTAGTTAATGGGGATAGGATTGTATTGAACAACGTACGCGTTGTGGTAGGAAGAAAGCAGGTCCGAATGAGGTTTGCAGTCCGAGAACTGTCACTTGCATGCAAGCAACCAACAAAAGCACGTAGACCCACGCTATCAAAATGACAATCAATTTCGATAGCACGAGGGTGAAAATCGGCACGTGACATACGGCGTGGTTCCACATCCATCACGTTTTTGGGACACCCCAAAACATCTACCAAGTGGGGAATGGACGCGTCAGTTTTAGATGTCGTCAGGTTGATCTTGGGATGCCGTACAAAGTGCGAGTAACATTCGTCCGACGGTAGTCCCAACGACGTACTTTCTCCCCAGCGCACAAGGCCTTCCGCGGCGTGCAGCACGCACGATCTGTGGTGCCCAGATGGACGAGTAAAGTACCGCAAGAAGTACCGCCGCAAGTCCTGGTGCGACTATGACGCGTACAACGAGGGCCAGTACGATGAATATGAAGTACCCTACACGCCCCGTTCGTTCATTAAGAGATGGAAAGGGGAGATGAGAGAGCGACCGGCGCACAGATACGGTTATGTTCATCATACCAGACAAAGCGGAGGATGGACCGAATAAAGGAGGACCAAGTCACTTCTTGTCGTAAAAGTCTTTGCGGAGGGATACTCTGGGGCAAAGAGGGTAAAAGGGCGGTTGTGCTCTGTCCGTTTGTGGGCACACCCATTAGGGACGCATCAGTTGTGTTTGCTGGTGGAGACGGTGACTGGATAGATGGAGCAGTTTGGCGAGTAGGCACGGGGATGGCGGCTAGATCCTCAGGAGCTTGGACTTGTTGGATGAGAAGGATGAATTGCTGTAATACAAACGACTAGGTAAGTAACATCAAGAAATAGGCATGTACTTGACGTACCACTTCGTAGGCGAAAAGCGCACATGCTAGAAATGCGGGAGCAACCAACGCGATTGAAGGCCGTCCATCGGCGAGGATAGCAAAGGTGATATGCTGCAACAGAATGTTAGAGCACAGGCACAGGACATCATTAAGTATCATTGAATCCTACACAAGCAAATGCTATCGAGTCAGTTAGGGCTTGGGCGATAAACGACCAACGAGAGATCCGAGAGAGTGAGGCGGGAGATCTGCTCTCCGACATCTGTTGCGAGAGCAGCAAGAGCATGACAAGGTAAACAAGCCCAGCGAACCCAGCATCTAACCCCCAAAAATACTAAAGATCAGTAGACGAAGCCGGGTCAGATCACAGATTTCACGCACACGAGGTGACTTTTCTGAAGAATATGCGTGACCGCATACCGTCTGCATCTTTACCCGCAATTAAAATGCCACACTCGGGACTGATAATGGCCACATCCAATTTAAGAGGAGGCCGGTGAACGGTTGTAATGCCCGTGGGGTGCAAGAGCTCTTCCTCGAGTTCGTTCATTGCCGCGGCCGAAACATTGGACGGTTGCACCTGCGCATACACCGCAAATTGACATATCGAGTCCTGAGTGGTAGGATTCGTCTCAGAGGAAAGGTCATTCGAAGCCAAGAGGGCTTTGATTTTGGATATGTTATCCTGGATCGCAGGCACTACAGCTCGGGCGGTTATATTGAGTAGGCCTGGTGGGACGAGGGACGGTAAAGCACGTAAATCGATGGGAACCCTGTACAACGGAATTTAGATCGTAACGGCGTCGAGTAATATACCGCACCCTGATTCCTGAGCAAAGCCATACACAGATCCGGTCTCGAGGAATTGTATCCCTACAAAGCCAAGTTGCGAGTCTTGGGCACTGTTACGGTCAACGAGCTCTATGTGACCCTAGCACGTTATGAACACGAGCAATCCACAGTAGTTCGGAATATGAGAGCTCACATGCAACATGGCGACGTCCTTGAACTCTTCCTTCTCCTTCTCGTCCACGTCCACAGGCTTTGACAGGAGGCTCATAGCCACTTTATTGGTCGCGGACCAATTCCAACGGCCAGATTTTTGGGCTACCTCTGTCTCGTTCCATTCCGTAGCAGGGACTAGCTCGGAGCTAAAATTCCGAAATGCGACGCTCCCTCTGACAAAACCCGTTATATTGGAATAGTACGACTGGGCGAGAGGATCGAGGACGCCTCGGCGGTGCACAGCTTCAGATACGATACGATACTCGCCTGATGGTCGAGTAGGCTGTTCATGGAAAGACCTAGTTTTTAACAGGAGAAAAAGGCGAGGTAATGCTAAATGTGTGTGCATACCATGGTGAAATTGGCCGTATCTGACCCGTTCAGCCAGGCCGAGTAGTTGCTCAATTGCCACTCGAGCGAGGAAAGACTGTCCTTGTACAAATTCCGTACCGTGGGGTCGTCATTACCGCCGTTGTTGGTCATCAAAAATATGAAGAGACTCAGAATGAGGAGGGAGGTGACCGAGCCACGTTGGGGACGATCGGTCGCGGCCGGGCTTCCTGCCTCGTCACTGCGGCCAAGAACGGGTGGCAACGGGGCAGTGCTCATGGCCGTTTGTCGATGAGCGAGTCTATTGAGGATGAAAGGGTCCTAGGAGTCAGTAAGAGTGGCAAATGCTTGACGTTGCTGCGCGAAGCGGCGCCGACCTTGGAGGTGTGTTATCACGTGACCACTCGTTTAGGCAGTGAAAGGCCCTTGGACCTCCAAATCCAACTAAACTGCATATACACCCACATACTCGAGATCCCCGCTTATGCCTCGAGTCTGGGGAAATTTGTCGACGTACCTGGTGGCAAAAGGGGGGTTACAGATGTCACTAAACTGGGGTATCGAAGGACCCATCTTGGCGCCATCACCACCACGAAAGGCCGTTCCCTTTACACAGAAGTGGAAGTGACCATCAATCAATCAGGACTAGCCTGCGGCGAGTGTGAATGACAGGAATCGGTCGAAATGTTCTCGCCTCCACCTCTCTTGCTCTAGAACAAACTCGCCTGACATCTCGGTTCCGGGTTAACACGTTAACCGTTATACGGAATGCCTCACTTTCTCCGTCTGTATTGTGCTCTGACCCTACGACGCGACGGCGCCCAGCCCAAGCTTCCATCGCTACGATCAAGCCTACACATCACGGACAATACACCTGCATCCTCAATCGGTCTTAATGAAAATGAGAGACCTCGAGGCTCGACTGACCCCCATTTGCAGTACTTTATTCTCAGACAGTGATTCAGCGACACGAGACGGTATAGAGTATAGACGTCGTAATATGATATGATAGATGACCCACCGCGCTCCGTGTAATGGCGTACTTTGTTCCAATATACCAGGGCCTCGGAACGACCAAACTACGATTTTCGCGCACCACGATTTTCACGCATCCCGACGATCGCACTCATCCACCTCCCGCCAAGCTTTCACTTCCACTTCCACTCACTACCGTTGCGCCAACGCCACCCCTGTCCCTGTGGTTTTTGCTGTTGCCCCTGATAGTGGCAGGTACTATTTGCGCTCTATGGCGTCTAGATAACCACCGTTTGAAATCACAAAGTGGATGCAGACGCGCATCGTGATGCATGCGGATGTTTCAGAGGTAAACCGGTAAAGTTCCACTATATGCAATAACATTGTAGCACAAGCCGCGCCTCCGGTAGCAGTCAGCATCGTACCACACTACTATCACAATAATACCGTATGAGTGTAGGGCACTCGATGGGAGGCAGCTCAAGCTATTTTGCTGTGCCAGTACTAGTGGCATTTGTTACAAGGTATCGAGCGCGCGCCTCACTGAGGCTGGTTGCTGTCAAATCGAGTGTTTCCCGGTGTTTGTCTTGGTGTGCGTGATCCACTGATCCTTCTTTTTTCCTTGTCGCGATGTCACGGACGGGTTCGATACAGGGGATGTGTCAATGTTTTCCGTTCTTTCCGCGCCTGTGGCCCAGCCTGTGTAGTACTAGTACTAGTGTAAGCACCCATCCCACGACAAATGAAAAGATCTCCATAGAGGTCGATGTGATCGTGAGTGGTGCCTAGCTTGTCGGCGATGCGTGGCATATTCTCGCGGTCACTGCAGCCCAGGGCGCCAAACAAATGCCACCGGTTCACACACAACACCACAACGTGGCCGACTCCCGAGGTCACGCAATTGGCACCTCGCGCACGCGCACTAATTGGCAAAAAAACAAAACAAGTTCACATATATCTTTTTCCGGGTGTAATCTCCACATGCGGCGCCGGGTGGATGATCCCCTCTTTCCTTTCTCGACTCGGAGTGCTTGTTTCATTTCAAAATGTCCCTGGAGGCCCGATGGTGGTGGTGGTGATGATGCATGCATGATGATGAACATCGAAGACGAAGAAGCGATGCATTTATGGGAGGAGCTCCGGAGGTAGTGCGGCAGAAGAACGGTGAAAACCCTTTAAGCTTTAAGCCGGCATCTATTGAGGCTTATTATATTGAAGGAAGGAGTCTGACCCGGTCCGTCCTACAGTAGTTATCAAGGCTTTTTATTATTACCTGAGCTGACATGCTGACAGCTTGAGTTCTTGGCGTGACATGAACAGATCCGTCGACGACGTTTCATCGCACCAGAAAGACGCGAAACAACCGTTTGCACGAATTCCTTCTGCCTGGGCGGCCCGGCAAGCACCCTAGATATAGAACCGTGCACCACGAGCCGTTCTAGCAGCGACATCTACCTGTCGAAAGTGTCGGGTCCGACGTCAGAACTGACTTTGATTTGACTTGGCTAGTCTCGTCGTCGCGCCGCCGCCGCCAAGATGCATGATGAGACTCGTGATGAACACGTCACGTGAAGACCAAAAGTGCCCCCCGATACAGTGCACAGTATTGTGTTGCACGGCGCCGAGCGAAGAACGGTACGATAGGAAGAGAGAAAAGGATGATCAATCAAGCTAGTGTTGTCTGAAACAACTCATGGCGGTAAGCGCGTATCCGGATTCCGGACCTTATGCTCGTAACCGCTGAGTGCGTGCAGGGACGGATGTATTTAATCTCACTTCGGTTGGCAAATTGCCAAATGGTGAGATTCTGTTGAATACCCACGTCGTACGACCCGTTTTTGTGTTTCAAGTTTTACAGGGACCGAGCAGTCCCGCTGTCCCAGTCACCAGCAAAGAACATGGTATCGAGACGCACCTCAAAGGCCTCAAAAAGCGCAGCAGGCCCTGTGATCTCATTTGTTTGCCCATTTTCTTTTGTTTTCGGTCTGTGTAAAGGGCACCCTCATGAAAAGAGAATTATTAAAAGAGAACTTCTTTTGAATTATGCCACCTTTGGAGGGGGGAAGATCTTGGAGATCTTAAGAGAGGATGAGTTTTTGGTACGACCCGCGCGACATAAAGGAAAGGAAGAGTCTGAAGTGAAGATGGTGCCTAGCGTGATCAGATTCTAGGGAGAGAAGAAATTTGGCGAGACCTACTCGGGACGAGTCACTGTCGGGGGGGACGGACGACGACTCAATCGAGTCGAGTCGTTCTTGCGCCCCTGCAGTAGTGAGACCCGTGAGATGATTTGTGCCGTGCCGTGTTTTCTGCCGCGAAATTTTTTCCCGAGTGTTACAGAAACTTCGGAAAGGGCTGGATGTTTCTACCTGATCGGTCCCGACGACCGTGAAACGTCCGAAGAACCGAAGAACCGAACTTACCCAATTTAGCAATCATGTTACCTAATCGGGCATCACCTCGTTCTACTTCGGAGTCATGAATGTGTGATGCGTCATGTGTAAAATTGAATTGTAACTGTTGATCTCATTCCATCAGCCTCTTTTACATTGAAGGTTCCATCGATCATTTAATATTTTTAGTACGTACGTACTATCGTTGGCTGTAAAAAATTTCAGCAAATCATGAATCGCGAGTGATCGGGCACACCTTTTTTTTTGTAAAATAAATGCGTCGGGGGAAAGCCGGCAGCCCAATAATCAGGGAGTTGCAAAATTGTCAGATTCAGCGAATCAAATGGAGCGGAGTTTCAATTCTGGAGAGGGTCACTGATCTCTTTGTATCTTCGTTACATGTATACTGGGTGACTTGAGATTGTTAGGTACGGTTGAATAGCGTATTTGGATCGGATCATGTACTGACGTTTTTGTGCTGTGGTGTGAAATACTAGACTTACTGTATATTTCTGGAATTGCAAAATACACCATGCTCACAAATCGCTTGCAGACCCTCTTCACCTTTTCTTATGAGATCCTTGAGCAGTATTACCATCTAGCATATTGTTCTCAAAAATATAAGACCAGAATGTGTTCCGATTTCAGAAAATCGCATTTTGTGATTTTGCAACCCGGTGCACGTGATAGTAACTTACTGTAAGGATAGGATACACACGTTTCACGTTTCTTTCGGTAAATTGCTCGCGCCGTGCCTGCGAGGGTTCAACCAATCAAGGGATGATCGGTGCTTTCGTTCCCCTAAAATTAACACGTTGTTACAGTCCCCGGATTATCGTACCGTATGTCCACGAGTCACCATGGACTAACCGAAGCGTGGCTGTGAGCCGAACCAACTCCCAATAATAGATCATAATAGTTATTATAACACAGAGACGCAAGATGCAAATAGGGTCCCCATGGGGAGAACAAACGAGAGGAGAGGGTTGAAGCGGGGCGGCTGCTGTGGTGTATATTCATATCGTAGAGACCCAATGTGGCAAGTGGAACGACGGTGCGACGGCAGCGGGGACGTTTTGCGCCGGCCAAAATTGGCAAAGTCCGCAACGACTCGGACACGAGGAGGGAACAGTGTCAACTTGAGAGTTCGCGGGGAGGTGTGAGGTGTGAGTCAGCCGCAGGTGCCACCTTAGGCGTTCACTAGCAAGGCGCTTCCGCCTACAACCCAAAGTAGTGCTAGTGTGGCGGGGTTGGAGGACACAGGTTGTATAGATCGGGCAAGAGTCAGGGGTTCTGGTGGAAGGCAACGGATTGGCGCTTTGGGAGCTGGAGCCTTGCGCGCGCGTTTTCGGTTTTCGGAATTGAGACGGAAATCTGTTTCCGGAGCTGTAGTTGCGCGCATGTCAGAAAGGCATCGCGGGTCTCACGACACGCGGCTGGAGGACCGTCATTTCATCATGATGGAAATAAAGACATTGTTTTCCCGTCCCGTGTAATCATGACGGCCAAATTGTAGGCTAGGCGTGTATAGCACATAAGTTAAGTTACAGTGGTGTGATTTGGATGCTTGGTGCCTGCTCACCGTTGTTTTCGGACCTCTTGATTACCAATACATCACTGGTCACGGGTCAGGGCAAGATTTATCGAACACGTGTTCGTACAGACGCTGGACGCTCAGGCGCTCAGGGCCGTTGGTATGGTATGTGTTCGAAAGGTGAAGAGAACTGTTTGGATCGAGAGCGCTGTGGCACATGTTCTTTTATTGAGGTTGCTAGCCAAGTCGTTCAGAGGGAGGTCCCCGTGATCGAGTTGAGAGGGCGTGGATGTAACGGACATGGGATGATTCGGAGAAGGGGAACCGAAGGGTGTGAACCGCGTGCCGGAAGACCGGGACCGGAGAGACAAAAGAGAACTCACGCGGTGTGTGATATTGAAATAGGGTAGGAAGAGAGTGTATACTATACCCTAAGGAAGTGAGGACGTCCCTTGGAAGATCGAGACGCCGAGTGTCGCTAATGGAGACAAAAAGGCCACGAGTGTTGGTTGTTGGGGACGAGTGCCACGAGCCAATTTGTGGGATGAATGAGATTGATCTGGCAACAAAGTGCGCCGAAGTACGAACATTCACAAACAGGCAACTCGCATCTCGCGCCGCCTGTGCGCTCTCCCCGATCGCCTCTCGCCAGTACACTGGCCCGCACATACATATAAACTGTCATCCTCTTTCTCATCTCCCAACTCGTACCACCACCTCTCCCTCCCAGGTCGTGTCTCCTCCTCTCTAATGGCGCATTACTCCTCTCTCTTCACTCTCGGTCTGCTCTCTGACCGCGCTTCTCCCCCTTCCTCCCCCAAATCCAACATGTTCTACAAGTTTCGCAAGTCGTCCCTTCCCACAAGGTCGATTTCAAAACCCTCTTCAGAGTTCTATGCTGCCTCGCCCTCCGACGGTCTTCCCCAGTTCACCAACCCCTTCGCTGCCAACTCACCCGTCTCGCAAACGAGCACAGAGCTTCGCTCGTTCCTTTCCCTCGACCTCGCTGCAGACAAAAACCTGAGTTCTGGCAGGCTTCTGTCGCCACTTGATACGTAAGTTGAAGTTGTCCGATCTAGTTACTCTTTTAGTCCTAATTTCACCGTAACCACAGACTCCAACCTTTGCCACCGTCGTGCCGTTCTGCTCCACACTCCATCATTGCGCGACGCTCCTCTCGCGACTCCCTCCGTACTCTTCCATCTCCGAGACCTGCGCCTTCTTCAGCTCTTCCCAATGTTCCCTCACAGCGCAAAGATCCTCGTGCTCCTCCACCCATTTTAATCCCTAATCCCTCTCACTTCCCTCCCGCCTCATCTTCCTCCAGGCATGGTTCGCCAACTTCACACCATCCTCCTCTTTCCGCTCCTCCAATCAACCCTCGTTCACCATCTCGCACGTCCAACCATGGATTTCCGACTCCGTCGCCCGTGTCACCGCTCTCGTCCCCAAGTTTT
>QLOU01003738.1:2801-13030 GCA_003313715.1 Russula abietina | reverse complement strand
CTCCCCTCAGCCGGCAAGAGCTACGTTTGGCTGGCACTCACCGACATCATTGCGGTGGCCGTGTTTGTTTGGGAGGCCTTCAGCCAGTGGATCGATTCTTTATCCGAGACACCGAGCAAAAGTTCCAGAGCCACCTCAAGATCTGCTGCTCGGCTTTGGCTGGCACTCACCTTCCGCCAAACATGTTTTCTCATCATTTCGGCCCTCATCCTAATCCACGTGCGTCATCGAAAGTCGGTCTCATTCGGCGCCGCACATTCGTATCTCTGGGTGCCCGTCCTCTTCATTGCCAGTGTGTCCACGGTCGCGGCGGGTTTGATTGCCGACAGAATACCCGAAAGTTTCCTCATCGGTTACATCGTGTACTCCTCTACTACTGCGATTCTGAATACCTTTATATTCGGCTCCCTCGTTGGCGGTTTGATCATCATAAAGCGCAGCCTCGCGAATTTTGAGCTCGAGCAAGCTAGGAAGGAATCCAAGCCGGTCGGGGAAACATCCTCCGAGAAGCCACCGCAACTTACTCTTGACATAGAGGCCCTTCGGGAGGGCAGTTTGCGGATTGCATCGGTAGGAAGTTCTCATCGCCGAGACGAGCCTAATTATCCGCATTCATATTCAATGGCTTCAAGCCGCACGCGCGCGACTCAGAACATAGCTATTTCAACAGACCAGACAATCCCTCACCGTTCCCGTTCTATCGTCGGGCCTCGCCAGAGTACGCATTCATCTACCTCATCGCGGAATCCTTCGCCGCGCCGAGACGACACCCACGCAAATGAATTTGGTTATGCACCGTTCCGCAACCGTACCCAGTCTCTCCGTGCGGCGGCGGCAGCCGCAGCGGCCTTGACTGTAAGCTCTCAGGGCTCTTGGATTTCATCGTCCCTTGGCACGCGTCCTACCCTTTCGGCATGGTCATACCCTACCCCGCGCTCAAGCCCACCTAGCCGGGCCCAAAGTGTTGTGGAGGATGCGATCGTCCTGGCCAGCGATCACCGTGCACCTTTGGTTCCACAGACCAAGAGGGGTACAACCTCCCCCGCTTCTACCGCCGCACGTTCACAGGAGATTGAGGTTTCCACGTTGCGCATTATAGCCTGGCTAGCTGGGGTGTGGGCACCTTTGGTGTGTGTTTTTTTATCGTCGTGACTATATAATACTATATATCTTACTGAATCTCTCTACCCTAGGTATTGTCTTTGCCCTACCTCATCCGCCTCGACAGCACCAACTTACAAAGCAGCGAATTTGCATCCACTTTCCTCATCATAAGCGTGACGATCTCCTCACCTATCCTAGTACTGAACTCTCTACTGCGCCATCCCATTCCCATCCCTTATGACATGTTCGATGCGCCTCCCGCTCCTCGTTCCGTGCTTCGCTATGCGCCTTCGATGATGAATAGTGCGTCCACACTTGCTTTTGGCGGGTACTATAGGCAGGCAAGCGGAACGGGGCTCGTCACAGGTCGCCCTTCAACGGACATCAAAGATAGTGTCGTCAACCTGGACGAGAAAGGCCATCACATGCCCTTCCCTCGGAAGCTCGTTCCCGCGCGGCAGCGACAGCTTTCCATCATATCCATGGATGATGCAAAGGGCCCTTCATCCCGACCAAGTCAGAATTGGCACAACCTACCAGTGCCAATGCCAATGCAAGACCATGCCGCCCCCGTGCACTGGTATCTGCCATCTCCTGCACCGACGAGAGTCGATTCGGGTTCTCGCCGACATTCCTCCACTCATCCACACGATTACATCACGCCTGGTCAACATATCTCTCATACCGATGGTCATACTCGAGTAATCCGACCAACTAAGTCAGTTTCCTTCTGTCAGCTTTGACGGAGATGGACACTTCGATCCGCCTTTAGGGGAGAGTGGGCAAAGAGCGTCCACGTTATGTCATTTTTCGCTCTACTATTCCCGACACTTATTAACGCATTGATTCAATCTTCCACCACACACCGCTGTTGGCAACGCCGCTCATAATTTTCTTACAAACACTCATACAGTAGGTTTAGTTGCGTATAGTTATCCTATATCTAATTCTCCATATATACTTCTCTTTCATCATCAGGAGATGATTTATTCACGTGAAGTGTTTGTTTGACATCGTGCGCGGGGGACAACAACGGATTTGCAAAGGCTCTGGTGTGTCCCCTTGCATTGACTATGACAAAAAGAAATCAAAGCTGGTGGCGATTGATGTATTTTCAGAGCTTGGACTGCTCGGACTTGACCATTCTCGCGAACCCACCACCAAGAACAACCTAAAGCGTTAAAAAACCGACAAAAGAGTCAGTCGGGGAAAAAATTCGACAATCAGACCCTGTGGACAAAGCCATACCTTTCCTGTTCTCGTATTTTTCACCTCAAATGCAACCTCCGTCGTCCCATCTGGCGCCTTCTTCACCTCCCAAACACCGGTCTCGAGCCCGTCCCCGGGCATGACCGGCGCGGTAAAACGTACACCAAAATACCGCAACGCAGAGGGCATACCTCCACCGACAGCCTTGAGGATTGCGCGAGCGGCAAATCCGAACGTTGATAAACCATGGAGGATTGCGCCACCGAAACCCGCATCGGAGCCCAAGCGAGGGTCTGTTTCTCATTCAGAGATTCTCCGTGTGTCAACAATGAGAAGGCTGTGCGCACCGATATGAAGCGGGTTATAATCGCCCGAGAGGCGGTAGATCAGAGCCTGTTCGGGCAACGTTTCGTCTTTGATGACCCAGTCAGGAGCACGGTCGCGTGGAACGGATACATGTTGCGGTGGGGATGCTATGCTGTGGGCGAAGGGCTTTCCCGTGATCTTTGCAGTCAAGTTGAACGTTGCGGACTAGTCGGCGGGTAGGAGGGACGGTTGGCACATCGATTGCACAAACGGAAGAGCCGAAGAATGGAATGTATACGCACAAAGAGACGGGCATAAGGGGTGTCGTGGGGATCTACGAGAAGGGATTCGGCCTCGATGATGACGCCAGACTCTAAGGTAGATTGGTTTATGCGTCACACGACGGTATACGAGGTGGATGGTACGAACTGTTCTCGCGGATGGAGGCGAGACGCTTTTTGAGCTTCCAACCAGATCCGCTGACGAGTGGGAGAGGTTTGAGGATTTCGATGGACTGCGAGGCATGCACCACACGTCTCGGGTCGAACTCGGGGAGGCCCTTGAAGGCATTAACCTCACTGAATCGCTCGGTAAAGTTTACGACATCTTGGTCTGTCCCTGTAGAAGTGGATCGAAATGAGGCTCGGTAAACGTGACCTGATCATCGTACCCTTTAAGCCGAGGACGACCGGATACGTGGGGAAAGCAGAGAACGATGGGTCTAATACAGAGAGCTGAGCGCACGGCATACGAGGAAGATCGTGGGAATGTACCAAGTTCTGAAGTATCGAGAAGAAGGGTCAGAGCTAGGGGGAGAGAGTAGAAGCCATACCGTACCGTATACGAATTGCTTTTCGGACGTCTTTGCGCCGATGCCAATGGCATAGGTGAGGAGGTCTCGCTTGTTCCAGCCGGCCTAGGTGACGGCCTAGGGATTGAGGAGAAGAGCTTGGCAACTCAAGTTAGCATGGACCTACGAGTTGAGACGTATACTCCTGGCTAAATAGTTTCTCTAGTTGGACAGACGTCATGGGTCGAGGGTGTGTTACGGGTACGGGGTTGTTCCGGCCCGCTATCCGTATCCGCAACGTAACGAGCGAGTACTCACAGCGATGAGACTTGGAAAACATATCCCAATACCCCGTAATATACACTCTGCCTCTCAACGGCTTCCACGCCCCCTTCTTTTCTCTTTCGCAAATACTTCCCGCCACTCGCTCAACTCGACCGCCGTTCGTACCTACAATCGCTTGTACAACTCCTCTCTTGCCGGTACTCCCACTTCGTCGGCCGATGCGGATTCGAATGCCATCACCCAACGGCTTCCATCTGACAGAAGCCAGTCAACGCCAATGCACGAGTACAGAAAGCTGGTGGAGGCAGGTAAGCTAAGACCAGACGACTACCAGACCCAAATTATCCAGAAGCTGCAAGCTCTTCATGATGCCTTGGCTCTGTATGACCCCTCTCAATCAGCAGGTGCTCCATCTCTCGTATGCATCTCCTCTTTTCCCTTTTACCACATACTCAGCTATCGTCTCGAACGCCTCTAGCTATCGCGCCTTTTCTCCCGTCCCGCACCAAGCGCTGCGAATCCTGACAGACCGAGGGGGTTATATCTCTACGGTGATGTCGGGACAGGAAAGACTATGCTTATGGACCTCTTCTACAACACACTCCCCACACGCATCTCCCACAAGCGGCGCGTGCATTTCCATGCGTTCATGCTTGACGTCCATAAACGAATGCATGCTGCCAAGGCTGCTGGTGCTGGCGACCCGCTTCTACCCGTCGCACGAGACCTTGCAGATGAGGCACACGTACTATGCCTGGACGAGTTCCAGGTGACGGATATCGCGGATGCGATGATTCTCCGACGACTCCTCGACGCCCTGCTCGAGCATGGTGTTGTGTGTGTTCTCACCTCCAAGTGAGTTACACCGCTATGTGCCGCATAAAAAACTAACACACAGTCTGGTCAAGTCGCCACCCGGATGGTTTGTACAAGAACGGCATCCAGCGTTCGTCTTTCCTCCCGACGATCGACCTTCTCAAGACACAGTTCGATGTCACGGACCTTGATTCGGGCACAGGTCCGTTATTTGCTTCCTCCACCTTCTCTTCACGTTCAAATACCTCGATGCCTCAGATTATCGCCGTGTGCCCCGCGCTCTCTCACATGCGTACTATTCGCCACTGGACAGTGTTACGCGTGCAGCTATCGACGCGCGGTTTGCTGCGCTCACCGAGGGCATCCCCGTCCAGGAGGGCAAGACTATTCGTCTATGGGGCCGCAACCTTACGGTGCCACGCAGCGCGGGGCACGTTGCACAGTTCAGCTTTGCAGAGTTGTGTGGACGAGCACTCGGCGCCGCGGATTACCTCGAAATTACGCAGCGATTTAGTACGTTGTTCGTGAAGGACGTCCCTCGGATGGGACTGTCTGAGAAGGACAAGGTGGGTGGCATCAGGATTTTCATTTCCACTTCCCACCTAAGTTACTGTGTTAACCTCCACCTAGGCGCGGCGATTCATTACGTTCATTGATGCATGCTACGACAGCAGGACCAGGTTGTTCATATCTTCCGAGGTTCCCATCTTTGAGATATTCTCCGATGACTCGAATATTGGGGCACGTGCATCTCCTCCATCGGATCATATGCGTGCCATTATGGACGAACTGGTAAGAGCCACCACTTACCTCATTGCTGACCGCATTTAACCGATTTTGGTGATAGGGTTTGCCAGGCGAGGTCGTGGGTGCCGCATCAATGTTCAACGGCGAGGAGGAACTTTTTGCCTTTGCGCGGTGTTGTTCGCGTCTAGTCCAGATGGGGAGTGCGGAGTGGATGGAACATCCAAGGAGGTAGCTGGACGTGGCGCTCGCCGGGTCAATTCTGTGTACCATTCTGGTAGCCTAATCCAGTCTAGTTGTTCGATTTGGTTGTGGACCGGTCATGGTCCTCCATTCCGGTTTTCTGATTTGACTGCATGGGTGGGCACAGCGTGATCGGAGTACATGTAATTATTCCTTTGTAGTAGCCTGACTGTCATTTAGCTAATCCAATTTAGTCAGAGCAGCGCACCGACGTCCACCACCTTAACCATCAACCACCATCAGCTTTTATTCGATATCTTGGATGGTGCGTCCTCAGCATCATTGGAGATGTAAGATGGGCAAGGAACGTGATTGCGTTGAAGTGAGTTGGTTAGCCGGTTGATTGATCTGACATGATGTAATGGTAGACACCCTGCCATTACATTGTGCCAGATCAAAACGTCCTCGCCCACGCTGTTGATTTTGAGGTCATCAAGCAACGATCCCAAGATCTGTCCGAAGCTACGAAAACCGTGAAGACTTTCGCGCCAAGGTTTAACAGAACGCGATGGTAGTTGCGCCTTGGGCCGGTCTGCCCGGGATCCCGTACTGTACTGCCAAACAACCCGCAAAACCCGCGAATTATAAGCTCTGTGCTCTACCATCACGGAGGACCTGCAAGCGGCTGACACTATTTGTCGATGTTCTTCAACTGAATATAGTCTATGGAGATGATGTAAACCGGGAAAGTTTGGCAGCGCATCGGTAAGCAGTGAGTGTGGCGCGACATTAGGACGTGGCAGGATACTACAGTACCGTTCAACTTTGAAAGTCAAACACCATAAAGTCACTGCAGTGACCGCAGTGACTGAAATGCCGGTCGAAGTTTGAATTGCAGACGGTTTTGTGGTCATTCGACTTCGGGAAGTCTCCAATAGCGACCACAGGCCACATCTCAAAAATAAGTCAGTAGGATCAAAGTTTATGGGTCTATTCTAATGTCCAAGAACTTCTGTGGCCCAAAAGTTTAGTTGTGGCCAATTCCGAGAGCGATTGTCGCAAAATTTTGACACTGTTTGAACGCCGGTAGTACTGTACCATGAGCAGCGCTTAGATGACTCATAGATCATTACCGGCATTACCTTCCACGCAAGCGATCTGTGTGGTCTAACCCACTTGAGCCCGTTCTTTAAATAACAATCTTTGTGTTTGGAATAACGGCTGTGCACTCGGAGAGGGGCCACATCGTTAGTAAGACATGATCGGAGGTGAGAAGATGACTCCATTGAGGCACTCGCGCCTTTAAATTCGACCTTGAACAAAGCCTCCTTTCAAGTCTCGATCGCCATCACCACCACCACTCATGTCTATAGAACGGAAACGACCGCCAGTTCTACCCGTCGACATCATCTATCCGATCGTCGACCTGCTTGCCTTTGATTTCGACACCGAAAACTTAGATTTGTACGTGCGGAACCAGCGAAGGTTGGAGCGGAGGTACTACTGCAAAGAGCTGATCAATCTGCGCATCGTCTCCCGAACGTTCTGCCGCATTGTCTCACCACGACTGTTCCGCACACTCAAGCTCACGCACACGCTGTCAAGCATCACGGGCTTCTTGGCTATCATCCAGTCGCCCTGGATTCGTCACCACGTTCAGGCCGTCAGATATGATTACTGGGATCCAGGTGAGTACAATCACAGGGCATGAATGTGTGTGAGTCTCCGCTCTGACACTAATGGTGCACTCTCACGTAGAACCACTACGATACGAAACTGTCGAACCTACTGTCATTTCGGACCGTAGCGACAGCAACGAGATCAGACGGATGTTAAACCATGCCTTATCCCGATTGCACGAACTCCCATCCCTCCTATCCCTTTCCATCCGTTTTGGAGAAATCGCGCCTCGGACGTCTGAGACCGATCGTATCCGCGAAGATGTATCCTCCGTGCTCGACGCCCTCATATCGCTGAGCACGAGCCTCACCCGCCCGCTCGAATCGCTTTCTCTCACTCGTTTACCGCCCATTCACTTCCCGCAGTATGACCATCCGGCAATCTGTTCTCTCCGTGCACACCTTTCCTTCTTCGAGATACACAGCTCGGCGACCGACTCGTGGTCGTCGCTTATCACACCCATCCCGCCCCGACAGACACCGATGTCCTCTTGCGAGCCCTTCTATCGTCATACTCTACCCCGTCGGCTCTTGCCTCCACCGAGCACCGCGACGGGCCTAGAAAACCTTGAGTCCCTCTCCCTGTGCTTCTCAGATCCCATCGGCATTTACTACTTTGGATATTCGTTCGCAAAACTCCACTTCCCGCGCCTCCGAGCACTGCGGTTGCAGCACGCCCAGTTCTCGGATGCGCGTGACGCGGAACGATTCGTTGCCCAGCATAGGGATACACTCCTTGAGCTTCACCTCATCCATTGCCAGATAGCTGTCCCGCTGGTGAACAACGACGTGGTGTTGATGGAAACGGACACTGTCGAATCCGTGTTTGGCGATGACGAATGGCCCACCGTGTCGCGGCCCTGGTCCGACATCTACTTTGAGTTTGCAAATAAGCTCGAGCATCTCGTCTTTCTGGAGGTGACCGATGCTTGGTGGGTCAGCTACCCGGATAAATATGTGGCATATGCCCCTGGAGAGATAATGCAGTTTTTGGAACAGGGTCGAGTAGAGGATAATCGTTCGCTAGAGAAGTTCAAAGAGACCGTTAGGGATCGAGCGCAGAAATTGGGTATCGAGTATGAACGTGAGTGTTTTCCGTCTTGCTCAGAACTTGACCGTGGCCGATTACTGAAATGTGAATATGATTTAGCCGTCTTTCCGATACGAGACGAGGTTGAACTCATTTGTGATTGTCGTTAGAGATACATTACAAGTTATTACACTGTACACTATTCACTTGAACGTTAACAGCATGCCAACGTATTACTGTAGTACACAAAATAATTGCACATGCCTACATTTTGGTTGCAGTGAAACGTAATGACCGGATCTGTCATCATACCAACACGACGGCGGCAGACACGAATGCAAGATTTCCAAGACGATAAGGAGACGTATCTGTTGCTCATCCTTTCGGACTCCAACCTCCCAACAGGCTCATTCGTAGCCTCTGCTGGCCTCGAGTCTACCGCCACCCACGCCCTTTTCCACGCCGCGCCGCCCACAGGCAGTGCAGGCACCGGCACTGACAGCTCGAACATTCTCGCTTTTATCCGCAACTCGGTCGACACATACGCACGCAGCGCACTGCCCTTCGTCCGCGATGCGCACCGCGTCTCCGCCGCATACGCCAAAGGGGAGATAGCCGAACTGGACGTGGCCCTTGCGGCCCTCGCACGCATCGACGCGCTCTACGATGCCAGCACGCTGAATCGTGTCGCATGCCGAGCGTCGTGTGCTCAGGGCATCGCGCTTCTTACGCTCTACAGCAAGGGATTCACTCGTCCCTCTTTTCTTTCCACTTCAATGACCGGAATGACTACACCGGATGATCATGCATCCCCCCTCCTCGACGAGCACGAGCGGGAGCGTGATCGCGAAAGTCGCGCTGGTGCATTGGTAGCGGCGCTCAAGCTGCGCGTGCGGCAAGGCGAGTCGGATGATGCGCTGGGGCATCTCCCTGTTTGTTGGGGTGTCCTGGCAGGTGCGCTTGGGCTTGATGTCGGTGAGCTTGAAAAGCCTTTTGTTGATCCCACATCATCGTCGCTCGTGCCAAAACCCACTGCTATTCACATACAGATCGTGGAGCCTATCTACACCTCTTTCTTCATGCGCGGGGCGTGATCTCCGCAGCGGTGCGCATGAATATTTTGGGCCCCTACGCCGCACAGCAACTCCTCTTACACGCAGTCAGGCCTCTTCTTTCTGAGGCTATATCGTCCACTGCGCATCTCGTCTCCGGTGCATTAAAAGAAGAGAACTACCCGGAGCTGCCGGCCGAGCAGCTTCCTGCAACTACATGGCCACTAGGCGAGATCCTCTCTGCGCGACATGATCTACTTCATTCTCGGATTTTTAATAGCTAGCACATTACTGGCCTTCGTTTATGTTAGACTGTAGAATGAAATTTGTGCTTTAGTGGGACGCATCAAGGACATTCTGTACAAAGATGTGACGTAACTGTTGGACTGTTATGTAATCTACGCGCACCTTACTTTCAAGTTGCATCTATTCAGCCAAGTCAACATCCACCCTCGAGCATTCGTTGATTTTCTTCGCAAGTAGCATCTGTCACGCTCAACCCTTTCCACGCAAGTTATTCCCATGCGGTAGAGTCAGAATTTGTTACGCAAAATGGCCAGGTGCGTCCCGTATGCGCAGCCCCGTACAGTTTCAGGAGGTCAACATGGGTGCGGAGAACAGCCGCAGTAAACGACCCGTTCCAGATATAGCCGATGACTCTGCACTGGGGTGCGATGCACACGAATATAGCAGCATTGTTGCGTCGACATCCACGCTTGTCGCATCGCCGTATACCAAACGAGGTACGCTTTAACCACTCTTCCTCGTGCCAATGGCTCTTCACAGACCACCTTCTTGTGCTATTCGCAGCGAAGCGTGCAGAGACGCGTGAATGTCCCATATGCAGAGAACTTATCCCGCTTCGTCTACTCGGGCAGCACCTCACCCTCGAGAGCTCACGTGTACAAGCCATTCTCGACCATATAGGCGATCTTGAGGGCTTCTCCGACCCACATGCTTCAGCCCACACACAGTACGTCAATTATCCATACCCGCCCTTCCCTCGGATCTACACAATCATTCAGAGGCGT
>QLOU01003729.1:0-17396 GCA_003313715.1 Russula abietina | reverse complement strand
CGATCTGGCCATTTCTGCTTGCTCTAGTCCTTCCCTTTACTCACACCCAATATTTGTTCACAACACCGGCTTGCTATAAGTCTTCTCAGGCAATTACGTCCTCTGCGAATGCAAACATCTTCGATTGCAGGGGACTATGCACAAGACTCGGGTCGACTCGCGCGCCATGGACTCGGTGGCTCGTCTGGAACTTGATCAGCATACTTTGGTGGGCTTTCTGTTGTATCATCCTCAATTAATTCTTATCATACAGCGCTAAATGTCAACCTACTATAATTGCTCGCTAGGCTCACGATCTTTGGTTAAAGGTGAACATCAGGGAATACATAAGTAGCTACCGAGCAATAGCGAACACTAACTCCGGTCTAGCGAGTTCTAGCGACAGATAATCAAGATTTGGGCCCCGATCACTGCAGCGGAGTTGGTATTTGCTTATAAATCATGTTTGTCCCGCCAAACAACTGACTTTGAGTTTTTTTTCAACGCTGGTTGACTTTCTACATTCTCCTCCGCACCTACCACGACACATTTTTTCTGCCCCCTCCGCACCTACCACGACACTTTTTCTGCCACTCCATGACCATGTCCCTGCCAGAGGTGATGAGTAGAAGGCTGATGTGTCCGTGAGATTCGCACTTACATTAGGTGTTGCAGCGGCATTGGAAGAGTCCGGGAGAGTCTCCGGTCTGGTCCCGCCTCGCTGCATGCTATCTCAACTCATTAAGCCCAAGCTAGTTATCAAGGCCGACAATGGCGAGGGCTACTTGGCTCGATTACTGAATCCGTGCAAGTTCATTCCCGCCACCATCATACCCGAGTTGGAGCTATCTCCTCTTACACGTCCTTCTCATTTTTTTGGTATCGAAGCACGGGGAGGGCGTTGGTTTCTCGAGTCCCTCAATTCGTAAGTCGCCGACTTGTTCTGTCATCATCGACAACCACTCACGGGTGGTGCCAGCACTCTCACCTTTCTCGGACGTGACCTGCACCTACCCTGATGACAACGCGACCAATGACACACGGAGATGTAAATGCAGATGCGTACCCATGGGGTGACAGTGACGAAGAGGTAATCGTCCAAACTGGTTTATACACCCCAGGTTCTGTGGTCTGAAGCACAGCCTCTCAACTCTTGTACCGTGGCTCGATAGGGAGAACTGGGTATTCCGCTACTCTTCGCGGCCTGGCACCTGGACTCGTACACAGCCCGCAATCAGACAGAATGACAGCGTACCACATGCGCGCTATGCGCATATGGTCGTCTATGACTCGCGGACACGCACCGCATACTTGCATGGTGGAAATGCTGAGCGTTTGTTCGAGAGTGGCACTTTAGGTGATCATGTCCACGGGACGATGCTCTAGCTGAGCAGAGGCTGGACAACTTTTGGAGCATGTCACTGTCGCAGTGAGCAGCTTACCCTTACTCCCCATCTCCTTGAGTAATCGCGCTATCCCTTCTGCTTGCTACTAATTAGACCTGCGCGAGAGGAGATTGTACGGTGCGGTATCTCAACGATCTCAACCCTTTTGCCGCAGCTCGACGGGGATAACTGTCACTTGCGCTGCCCTGCTGCGCAGTACGCGCTGCTAACGATGAGGAACATTTATTTGACTCATATCTTTCTTTGACACTTTTCGGGCAGGTGATATTGGGCACACCCAGATATACCTATCACCATCCGACATCTGTGGCTCGTGCGCACGTTCAATTGCACGCTCGCTGACCTTGCGTCCCTAGTCCTTATAGGGCGATAATTTTCGTTCTCTATACCTGCACGACACGCCAATCGTCTTCCTTTCTTCCTGCAACATGTTAATGTTGTGATCATGTCCCACCCTCGCGTCACCCTTCTCAACCCGTTCCTATTGTTCTCGTGCTCGTGCTCCCGCTGCGTCTTTACTCGTTGTTCCAGGTTATGGGCCTGACCCTCGACACTAAAGACACCACCACAGCCTATCAGTATCAGTAACCAGCACGCAAAGCAATTATATGGAGCAAGACAGTCATCGAGTTCCGACTCACCAAGCTGGCCTCAGGCGGGTCAAACTGGGTAGTACTATATCGAGACAGGCTAATCTAGGCCATGCAGGCCAACACCATCAGTGGTCATGTCCAGATGGACGCTTCCTCCACGACACACCGATCTCGGCGACCGCGACAACCCCAAGCTGGACCAGCGTTGGGCGGAGGAGAGCCAGAGCCTTATCAAGCAGGGTTCTCTGCTTGACTCCTGGACACAGCATCCAACGGAATCAAGAACGCCCGTAAGTGTGAAGGACGCCTGGAACATCCTGAAGAGGGCGTACGAAGGACGCTAGAGGCCCTGGTGGCCGACGTCAGCAGCAGAGCGCTACCGTGAGAAGACGAGCGAACCGGGGAGGGAGAACGGGAATGAGGGGTGTGGTGCACACAAAAGCGACGGGAACTGGACTCCAGGGTCACTCCCACAGCCCTTGTCACCTGTGAAGTCATTATTGTTGTGCGTCTCAACTTAACTTTTTTTTTTGGACTTGACTTATGAAATATTGGCAGCGAGCCAATAGGACTAACTGCAGACGTAGCTACATATCTAGGATGCTAATATACATTTGATTATTGGGAATTATGTGTGATAATAAAAGATAAAATCTGTTAGAATATGGGCGGTAAGTTAGCGACAATAATCATGATTATACTAATTTAGACCTCTCGCTTAGTTCGCTAGCACTCGCTAACTATCGCTAGCGCTCGGTAGCTACTTATGTTTTCCCCGATGAGAAGGAAGCAGTGAGCGAAGTACTATGGTGTTATGCAGTATTGAAATTGGACCTAGAGATTGAAACCCATTTTTCATGACTCTGAATTGCCACATCTCTGTTCCGGAATCAATGGAATTTATTCCGATACATCTTTAGTTTGTACATGTAAATTGTCGAAAGTGTGCAGTCTCAAAATACATTGCAAAATGGTTACCGAGAAGGAGTACCATCAATTTTCATCAAAAATCGAGCCTGTAGGTCCAAAACTGCACCGAAACTCCTGGAAAAAATTCCAGGGATATCACACATCATAGCCTATTGTGCTCCAATGCTACATTTATTGCTGTGGGGTGTTGTTCTCATGCAGTGGACAACGAAAGTGTGCTGGCTATCTTCGTCACAAATTGTCACGGAAATTTCAAAGTCCAGCAACGGCAACTGCCACATGTGAGCGCTCAACGCATCAAACAGCTCAACGCGACGCAATGCACAAAGAACATATTAAAGCGGCACTCAAATTTATCACATCTTTGTCACACTTGCAGCTTTCTTGTCCACTACATGAGAACAACACCCCACAGCAATAAATGTAGCATTGGAGCACAATAGGCTATGATGTGTGATATCCCTGGAATTTTTTCCAGGAGTTTCGGTGCAGTTTTGGACCTACAGGCTTGATTTTTGACGAAAATCGATGGTACTCCTTCTCGGTAACCATTTTGCAATGTATTTTGAGACTGCACACTTTCGACAATTTACATGTACAAACTAAAGATGTATTGGAATAAATTCTGTTGATTCCGGAACAGAGATGTGGCGATTCAGAGTCATGAAAAATGGGTTTCAATCTCTAGGTCCAATTTCAATACCATGTAACACCATAGTAGCGTGTGAGGCACGTAGAATGGCAACCGATGCAAGGTCGAGGGCCGATAGAACAAAAATGGTGGCGGAAAGGGTAGCAGATAAAGCACTAGCAGCCCAGTCTTGGGTCTAGCGTGAGAATCTTGATAGTAGGTTACGACGAACCATATGTACGTAGAATTGACCAATAACTAAATAGTCCAGCCTGTAGAATTTCAAGACATCGACGAAGGTAACCCGACACTGTAGTTAGTTCTGCCTTTTGTGAAGCCATCGCCCGGTCCATGGGGTTTAGTGCAGATGAAGACCATCAAAATAGCCTCACTCCGCCATCTCTTCCGAGGGTGTGCCGTGCTTCGACTAGCAACGAGCCAGATGACGACATACCGAAGGGACATATGCAATTGTCTGTCCATCAGACTGGAGTATGCGATCCTCAAAGAATGCCGTGCCATTTCCGATTCCCATCCTTGTTCCTATCACGCTCATCGAGCTATGGTGTCTGTTCTGTCACTCTATTTGATTTCTATTCCCGCTTCGAGGAGCCATTCGCAAGGTGTACTATCACGCATGATGGGTTTCAATACAGGCTGTTTCGAAATGTATGTATGTTTTTAAGATATCACAGCTGTAAACGAATTTAGTTGGCTGTGGATATGGCCCACAACCCAACACGACCCACGATGTCAAGAATTGACACAAACAGCTTCAGATCTATTACAATAATAAATGTTTCCGCATGAAATTTCACCATAACTTCCATAAATAATCAACACACGTATACAAAGCCTCGTTTACAACCCGGAAGCATTCAGAAGTATATAAAGGATGGCTCGTCGGGAGTTGTGGCATGAAATGCAGATTTCAAATTCCGTGACTCAGCAATCGGCATTGGCCGTTTGCCATTCGCGTTCAAGTTGCTCTCTCCAAGTTACAGTACGTGGTTACTTCAGAAGTTATCACACCGAATCCAGTCCAGAAGACCGACTAGTAAAAAGGTATTTTAATTCACGATTCGGTCAAATTTTTGAAAGACCTAACCAGTGACAGTATGGGAACTCACATAGTGTCTTGGGGAGGAAACGATTCGGACCACGACCTATCGCCAGTTGTTTCAAGTATTTCAAGTACATCCTCCATCGTCTCTATCGATTCCATAATTGGACAAAAACATACGACAACTTCAGCCGTCCAACGAGCCCCTGCCCCCGAGCCTACGACCAAGAGTATGAGCTCGACTTCGACACTAGCCACCACCTACTCGAGAGCTGGTTCAGTTGATGATTCCTTCGTACAACACCACAAATACTTCTTCAAAGATGGAAATGTTACCTTTCTGGTAAGTGGATCTCAGCCATGACAGTGTGGCGTGCGCACCGAACTCATTGGTCAAATTGTATACAGGTTGATGGAACACTCTATTGTGTGCATCGGTATTTCTTCGCCCGGGATTCAGTGTACTTCTCCACACGATTTGAACAGCTCAGCATTCCTGACCACGAAGCCCTCCCTATCACCATATTATTGGGCAACATCGGACGTCAAGACTTTGAAGCATTCCTCTCTGTCTTATATCCCGAGTAAGCTTTTCAGCTCATCGTTCGTCAGTGTGGTTATCGAAAAATATCTACACAGAAATTTCGAGCAGCGCGACCTCTCTTACGAAGAGTGGAAATCGGTGCTTGACCTTGCCACTTGCTGGGGCTTCACTTCAATCCGTAGGTTGGCATTGAACAACATCCAGCCTCCGACACCACACGATCGACTTCTGCTTGCACGTACCTATTCAGTCGATCATTGGGTGATTCCTGCCTTGTCGGCACTTTGCGAAAGGGAAGCGCCTCTTAGCCTGGACGAGGCCCGCCGGATGGATATCGAGGATGTAGTTCTTGTGGCCACTGTACGGGAGGGTGTCCGCAGTGGCAATCTTCAAGTTGAGGCAGCTGAAATTCCGCGCCACGTGGAAGATGCGCAAGCGGGAAGACCTATCCGTATTTCTGTCCATATTGACAGTGTTGACGTTTCTCCAGCTATTCCGACGAGCGGAACTGTTGAACGAGCATCGTCATCCATGGACCAAGAACTTTCTTCAGAGGATGGAGACACTGACGAAACTGTTGGCGAAGTTCTGGTGAGTCTAATTGCTATTCGGTTTGAGAGCTAGTTTAGATGAATGGGGTTGACAAGGGTTCCAGGGAAAAAAACAAGCGGCACCAGAGAATATAGGCGTACGGACAGAGGAGCCGGCACAGCCTATAGAGGACAGCCAGGCAGAAGAAACAGTGAGGTACAAACCTGAGGTTGGACCCTTTCATTGGCGTGTGGTGAAAGAAGCGATGCGCAAGGCTGAGGGAAAAGAGATGATAGAGCGCAAGGCCGAGACAAGACTGGCACAGCTTAAGGCTACGGCAGAAGAGGCAATGTGCAAGGCTAAGGCGGCAAGAGATGCAATGCTTATGGCAGTGACAGAGCCTGAGAAGACGACGGCGAGAGAGGTATATGCGGCGGCATGTAGGGAGGCAAAAATAGCAATGGCGACGTCAACGGCAACGTACCAAAGCAATTTCCCAAAACCGTGGCGGGCAGTGCCTGGCAACCAAAGCTAAAATACATGGAGGTGAATGACTGGGGATGTGCAGGCTGCAGGGCCTGTACCTTCTCGCACGCTGATACTGTACGTTGATACTGAAAATACCATAATTTGAATATTTGGCTGAAAGGGCAGTTCTTTGACACCGTTCGTTGCATGTATTGTTGATAAAATTTCTGGCACATGTCCCAAGTCTGCAATCCTCGTACGTACAAGTATCATTTTAGGTCTTATGAAGCCCATCTCTCGGACACTGGTTGACATTGGAGAGTGGATATATGGGGTATCGTGATCCGTGAAAAGTAGGACCAAGACCCCCGTTTCTCCTGCAGTTCGCGAATCCTCTCACAAGTCACAAGAAGCATCGACTGATTCAAGAGCTAATTCGGTGGCTCCATTGCGAACCCTGTCGGCATGATTTACAGCCTGCCGAATAGTGGAGCTATCGGGGTAAGCCGGATATTTAGGGTGGATCTTTGAGCAACGAGGCTTCGGTCCTCGAGATGGTGTGAAGTAGCGAGGCCTACTAGTGAGCCACGCCAATGCCGCATGTGGCGAAGCGCTTGCGAGCGCCGCCTTTAGCGCCGGCCGCTCTCGCTCTCCGCCTGCAAACCCAACCCGCATGGCCCGCATTTGTGCCCATCCACGGTGCTCGCATGACAATGGATCCAATCGATTACCATAAACCTCCCGACTCTGCGGGCATGGGATGAGCTGCAAACTCTATAAACCCGTGCTTGTTAGTTCCAGTGTCTTGGCTAAGACTAAACAAGCTCGGCTTCCGATGTTCGAGGCCCTCGTGTTTATCAAGGCGCAACTTGCGTGTGTGCGGTGCGTTCATATAAAGGGCGGCATTCGCCAGGATCATACGTCTGTTTCCTCATGGCAGCTCGGACAGCCCCTTGGGCCCGCAGTAAAAACCGCATATCACCTCCCTTGCCAGTATCAAGAGCAAGTTCGGCCCCCGTTGTTGCCATCGACAGAATATCCCCTCAGAAAAATCCATTCATGGTTTCTCAGATCGCCCCCGAATCCTTCGAAGCCCAACCCACTGCCAGTGTACTTGAAGCCATGTCCACGAGCGTCACTGGGGCGTCGGCTGATGCCAAACCAACAACCAACGATTCGTTCCTTCGACATGACATGTATTTTTTCAAGGATGGAAATATCACATTCTTAGTACGCGTCACCGTATTATACGCACCTGACTCGCTGACAATATTGTAGGTCGATGGAACACTTTATTGTGTTCATCGTTACTTTTTCTCCCGCGACTCGGTCTACTTCTCCACCAAGTTTTCCCGGCTCGGCGTCCGTGATCACGAATCTCTGAACACCGTCATATCGTTGAGTGGGGTCGAACGCAATGATTTTGAAGCTTTTCTCTCCGTCATATATCCCGCGTGAGTTCATAAACCCCTTACCCTATCCCCGAAATTTACACACCAACCAGAAATTTCGATGAACACGACCTTTCATATGAGCAATGGAGATCCGTCCTCAATTTGTCCACACGCTGGGGGTTTGCCTCACTCCGAAAGCTGGCCTTGAGGTCGGTTAAACCCCCAACTCCATGTGATCAACTCCTCCTCGCGCGTACCTACGGCATCGACCATTGGGTTCTCCCTTCCTTGTCCGCGCTGTGCGAAAGGACTGCGCCTATCAGTCTCAATGAAGCGCGTCAAATGAGGATCGAAGATGTTGTACTCGTGGCTACTGTGCGGGAGGATATCCGTAATGATGGCTCCAAGACCGAGATCCCACACTTAATAGAAGTCACGCAAGCTAGAATCGCCGCGGGTGATGTCATTGATCCCGCTAGCTTGAAGAGTGTAGTGGATCCAAAGGAGCCCATCTTTGCGGAGGCTGTCAACACAGGTCCAGGAGCGGAAGCGGATAGCGACAATGGTTCGAAGACAGTGGCGACATCACCCGAGGAAGACGACGCAGACAAACGTGGTAGCGATGAACAATTGGTAAGTCCGAGTGCTGTTCTGGCTTCGAGTGAGATGCAGAGAATTGATTAAAACACAGCCACCAAAGGCAGGAACCTCTGTGGTATCACTAGGAGAGAACAACAAACAGGAAGTCGAACAGACTCAGGAGTCCACATCAGAGAACAAGCCAGGCGACCGTGTCGGAGAAGACCATCCCTCAGAATCAAAGGACGGGACCTCGGAGAAGGAGTCGAAACATACGGAAGAGACACGCGGAACAGCGACCAATCTCGGAGCTGACAAGGTCAAGGCTGAGACCGCCCCAAGCGATGCACCACGCATTGCCAACACCCTTACGGAGGAGCCGGAGGCGCAGGCGCAGGAGCAAAGTAAGAAACCAGAACGCGCCGATGAGGCTCCAGCGCCCCCTACAATCTCTCGAACCGGTTCAGTTTCGCAGGAACCACAACCCCCAGCCCGTGCTACTCCGCTCTACTGGCGGCGACTCACTTCCCGATACATGTCGGTCGGTCCGCAGCCTTCCTAGCCATCAGTCAAGGGTCCCTGACGATGCGGAGCGAGATCGCACCGTGATATCATGGAGGATTTGCATAGTATTACTCTGTGGCTGGACCCGCACACATTTCTTCTTTATCGTCGTCTTACTTTCTCCGATTTGCTTTCTCTTTATTTGTCGTGGTGCTGGCGTGGATTTGATTTCCGCCTTCCGGTTCTCGTAGTAGGTTAGTATGTATGATGCAAAATTCATTTGGGGAAGCACATTTCTTCCCAATCACATTCCACAGAAACAGTGATTTAGTGATGGACAGCGGGAATTACACAGGCTCTGTGGCCAAGGCTTCTCCCAAGTGTGAACCCAGAGCGGCCTGTGTGCGCTAATCAGGGCTTTTAAGCGCTCAGCGCCATGCGGCCAAGTTCACACAGCAGCACCGTAACGATGACTGACCATTTGAGACCTGTCCGTGTGCGAGTTTTAAGACGTCATCGCATCGTGCATAGATATAAAGGGCGAATTGATAAGGGTCATGATCACATACCCTCTCCCATGTCACGTCGTATCGTATCTTGGAAAATCAGCGAGCCCCGTGTCTCACCACCCGTTTCTAGTGCGAGTGGTGGCTCTGTTGTTTCTATCAACTCCATCGTTTCAGACATGATGCCCAAAGAAGCCACTGGTGTACAACCTGCTGAGCTTGGAGCCAAGTTCACGAACTGGCCTGGGAGCGCCCCCACTGCTGCCAACCCCTCGAATGTGGAATCGTTCGTGGAACACGACACATATTTCATCAAGGACGGAAATATCACATTCTTGGTGGGCGACGTTCTGTGTTGTGAGTCTTACTTACTGAAGAAGGTTGTAGGTCGATGGCACACTTTATTGTGTTCACCGATACTATTTCTCTCGGGACTCTGTATACTTCTCCACCAAATTCAGCCAGCTCGACGTCCGCGATCATGAACCTTTGACTACCATTATATCATTGGGTGATGTCGAGCGCAAGGATTTTGAAGCTTTTCTCTCTGTCCTATATCCCTTGTGAGTTACCAAATACCCTTTGCCCTGTCGCCGAGTTTTACACACCTGTGCCTGCCAGAAATTTTGAGGAACACGGTCTCTCGTACGAGCAGTGGAAATCTGTTCTACACCTGTCAACGCGCTGGGGGTTCGCTTCGCTACGCAAGCTAGCTTTGAAGTCGATTGATCCCCCAACTCCATTCGATCGATTGCTCCTCGCGCGAACCTACAGCGTGGACCATTGGGTTATTCCTGCTTTGTCCGCGCTGTGCGAACGGAAAAGGCCTATTAGCCTCAAGGAAGCCCACCAAATGAACACGGAGGACATCGTGCTCGTAGCCACTGTGCGAGAAGAAATCCGTACTGAGGGACCTTTCGTCGACACGACTGAGATCAAAAGCCGGATAGAGGCTGCGCAAGTCAGGATGGTCGCCCAATTATGGAATGACGACGACTCTGTAGTTGATTCGGAGGACGAGGCTAATGAGAGGGAGTCCCCGAAGGAGGCAATGACCGGCATCGGCGTCAAGGTGGACAGTTACAATGGTATAAAGAAGACAGAGGCAGTAGCCATTCTACCCAGGGTAGTCGACGAGCAGAAAGGTGAACCCTTGGTCAGTCCATGTGCGCTCTGGCCTGAATACCACTGACGAGACGCCACGAATAAAAGACAGAAATCGCTGGGCCTTCATCAGCAGAGTTGCCGGCGGAAAGGAAAATGAAGGCTGCGTCAAAGAAAGTGGCGTCAAAGAAGAAACCTAGCCGTTTGGGAAGTAAAACTGGAGAAAACGCAGGAGCTAATATGCCCTGGTCTGCGCCTTTCGCAGGCGAGAGCGAAGAGAAATATGATTCCGACGCCATTCCGGAGCCGAAGGAAGATGGCGACAAGAGACCAACCCCAAACTCGGGAATCTATAGCGGTGGCTCTGGATGGTTTTCTAAAGTCGCCGCCGCCGCCATCGCCGGTTCACCTGCCATGCCACCCGAAGGTTCACCCAGGGTCCCAGTCAAGGACTCACAGCGCTCACCCGCCATACGCTCAAGTTCTCCATCTTTCAGGAAATAAAAAAAGATTCAAGTTGGCTGCGATGTTCGCTAGGCAAATGACGACGTGTCAGTATGGGAGTCGGGTTGGGTAGTAGTAATACTGTAAGTGTATGAGCCGGTGGATGTGTACCTGTACTAGGAATACGAATGATATGTGCAAGTCGTTGGATTGAAACTTTGGGTGTTTTGGTCAGCAAGGTCGTCACGGGCTTGAGAGACAAGTCGGCAGCCGTAGAAAGTAAACCGTGATGGCAGCCCGCGTCAACGCGTCAACGTGGCACGCGTGAGGCCGACTCGTACCGTGACAGCGTCTACTGCCACAATTCCCCTCCATCTGTCCTGCAATAACCTTGTTCGACGTTTATCCAGGAACCCGTTTTGGGAGCTCGTGAAAGGTGTGGTTCTCCCCGTCGTGTCGGTTTGATTTGCCAATCGCCTCGGGCCGCTGGAAGCATTTCAATTTTCGCTTTGTCACTTCTGCTGACGAGTTTTTGACTCTCGCAACAATTCTTTTGTTTCCGAGTCGTACTGTAACTAAGGAGGGCCACTACTGCCTTCCGGGGATCATGCACTCTGTGCTTACTATTTGCTTATTTCGGGGGATATGCGCACATCCCCGTCGGTCTCCGAGCCATTGGCCGCGTGGACTTTCAGATGTTCCGTGTTGGTAACCCTCGTTATATTGGTCATTTGGGAAATGACGACGATGGCGAGCAGACGAACGGTATGTCCGAAGACCGCTTTTTACATTTCGCTACGGTGCTATCAGAAACCCTCTCTAATCGGCCCTTTTTTTTTTTTTAAAAAAAAGGGGGGGGGCAGGGCGCATATGCGGTAATTGCAGGGCCAGCTAATACATACGCGCACTACGTTTCGAGGAATATTTCGTCCGACGTTCGAAGGCGCTTCGGCTCTCTTCGGACCTTGTGAACCTCTCCTCGTTTTTGGCTCTGACGAGAATCGCTTGTTCATATTGGGATGTTTGAAGATTCAAATATTCCGGTCTGGTGTCCTACCTGCTCCCAAAATTGTGCTCTCAATATTCTTCTGAGATTTCCTGATGTGGGCCTCCTTCCACGTGACAGCTTCGTCAATTTTATGTTGGGCAGATCTGCAAGCTATCTCGTCAAATCACGTTTGTAGCACTCTATGTCTAGCACCTCACCTCAACTGCAATGAACAGAATACTAGTGGGCAGAGTGGGAGCACCACACGGCCATAAGGGACCTAGTTATGTGAGGTGAAGGCGCTGGTCACACAAGAACTATCACAGCTGCCCTGAAAATATTGTAGGCCATGGCTGTCATGGCTGACCAGAACGGTGGTTGTCCGTGTGAGGGCCAAAATAAATGACAGTTCCCATGCTGTGTTCATTTGTCCCTGGAAGATTCCTAGCCACGAGTGTAAAGTCTGTAAGAATGACAAAAGTATAGGGTAGGCCAATGGTGTCTCTGGAGACGGTTATAATTGCTGCTTCCAGATGTGCCCGTTTGACAGGAAGTCTAGGTGCCTCAGGTGGTAACTTCAAGTTGTTGAATGAAAGAGCATGGTCTAAAGAACGGAAACGACGGGGTTTTCGGCCCGGGAACGTGGCAAGCTTTGAAAAGTCCTCGTAGTCAACTCCAGCTGTCCAACCCATGTATTCGACCCTCCTCTCCCGCCGCGTGGCAACGGTTCTACCCTCCGCTCATTTCAATCGCACATTCTCCGTGAATTCTGGTCCAATTCCCAAAAAAAATGCTCAAAAAAGCGCCGCGCAAGACGTTTCGGACTCAACAGCTCATTCACAGGCGTCGGGCAACACCCATACATCCACGCGTCCCCATGCCTCTACACCATTAGATACCCAGAATGTGTCTGAATCGAATCCTTCCGCCACACCCTCACCCACGCCAACGACCCTCTCACTCGACTTTGCTCCTCCAGAACCGAGCGCGGAACGCGAACGCACGGGTGCAAAATCGTCAAAGGACAGCTTATCGAGTATAGAGCGCCGTCGTCGACAGCTGGGCCGCGTTAGTTTTGGCCTTTTTGCTCTTGGGTTACTTGGTGGTGGTGTCTACCTTGGTCGCGAGTGGACAGAGGATGAACTCGTGTCAAGAAAATCGGTGCGCGTGCCGCAACATAGTGTAGGCCATCATTCTGATCTACGTTTCAGAGAGGAGAACCTGTGGCAGATTCACGATGGGGCCGTACAACTAGTCGGTTCTCGTCAATGTTCGATGTATGATCCCGCTATGCTGTCGCGTTTAATAGTAACTAATACGTTTTCCCTTAGTACTTCTCAAAACCGATTTGGAAGGAGCTTCTCCCGCCCATGCTCCCACCTCCACACCAAAAACCGTATACTTTGTTACTGTCTATCGATGACTTACTGGTAACAAGTACTTGGGACGTGAGTAGTTCTATAGTCCCATTGTACTCCTTATACTCATTTCCGTGCCAATTACCTCTCATAGCGCCAATATGGCTGGCGTACAGCAAAACGGCCCGGCGTCGACTATTTCCTCGCGTATCTCTCGCAATTTTATGAGATTGTCATATTCACAACGCAACATCATTATGTACGGATCCTTCTTCTGCCTGAATACACGTACTTGATAAATGATCCGGTAGACTGCGTTGCCGATCCTCGAAAAGCTGGATCCGTACAACTTCTTTATTATGTACAAGCTCTTCCGCGAGGCTACGCGCAGCACTGAGAACGGCCCTGTGAAGGATTTGTCATATCTCAATAGGCCGCTTGATCGCGTCATTATAGTACGCGGACGTACCTTTGACTAAACCACGAACTGATGTCACGCATTCGTATAGCTTGACACGCATCCGGAACACGTGGCAACTAACCTCGAAAATGCCATTGTCCTGAAGCCGTGGAAAGGAGAATCCGGCGATAAAGGGCTTGTTGAGCTCATACCCTTCCTTGAATGTGAAGCTTTATTTGATTGCCATATTTTTTCTAGGCTGACTAGTAATTCACAGCCATTGGTATCTACAAACCTCCTGATGTCCGTGCGATTCTCAGAGGGTACGAGGGCAAGAATATCCCACTTGAGTATGCCAAGAAGGAGGCCGAAAATAAGCGGCAATTCATAGAAGAATGGAAAGCACGAGGGGGAGGAAAGGTACGTCTGAGCATATGATATTATATACGCACCTAACTGGCTATCAGGGTTTGAGTAGTGGCGGCTTTACTGTCAGCTCTCTCTTCTCCAGCAACTCAGAGAAGGTCAGCACCCTCACCTCACCCTTTCCCTTACTCGCACTCACACTCCCTTCGTATTTCTTAAACATTATTAGCACTCGCCCCCGCTACCTCTGACTTACCTCGAAGCCAAGCGCCGTGAGGCACAAAACTTCTACCGGGAGGAGCAAAAGTACATCCGAGAGCACAAACCCGAGTTTGACGCTCTCATCGAGGCAGACCGTCAGGCTCAGGCAAATGCCCTGAGCGGTCCGCTGTGGAATAGTTTTGCGGCGTCGCTTGGCGGTGGTCCTCCCCCGCCTCCTTCGTCGGGTGAAGGCAAGAAGGATGGTGAAACCGGCAAAGAGGGCGGGAATAAAGGTGTGGTGGGAGGAGCAGGTACATAGACGGTAGAGGATGAGGATCCGACTAGTTGTGGGGGAATTTACACTTTACGTAGCACACCTAATGTTATTTGATGCATCACCGCTCCTTGGAGTAAGAGATTGACAGGCGCGACTCGGACACAGACCCGGCTTTGTGTACGCAGTAGCGCTCAAACTAACAACAGAGTACACGTGAGTACAATTTTACAGTAGTGATGTACGCCTTGTATTTATTTCCATTGTCTAATCTCCGATCTATGAGAACAATTTATACAGCTGCGGCATCGGTGACCTCGCCAGTGTCCTATCAACCGGCGGATGTTATAATCGTAATTGCAAGTAAGTATAAATACTAATTCGAAGACACCCTCATTATTATATTGAACATCCCTGAAGCAATTACCCATCTTGAAAGAATGGAGATAAGGAAATAGAATTTTAAAAAAGCAGATTAGCACTGGCATAATAGGGTCATCTCAAATATCCCCATCCCATCGAGATGAACCGGCAGATGGAACGAGGTACTCCGGTTGCGTGGCAAAGGCCTCCGAGTCGATCAAGTCGGTCTGTGCCGACATAACGACAATCTACACATGTTTTCACTGCGGAGTGAGCTCTGAGGGGCTTTTGTAGAAAGAGAAAGGGTGAGAACCCTGGTGCGTACGTACTTCGTGCGTTTCCCTTGTGTCTGGTGGCGATCGTTTCTTACTTGGTATCACGGGGTCGAGCATTAGTGTTCCCGAGTCGGAAGTCGCGCTCTTCGTTGTCGTTTCATCCTTGCGCCAGAAGCACCATACACGGAGGACGTCGCGCTGTGAGCCAAATACGACAAAAAATGCGATGCTGACTATATAATATGCAACGAATTAGCGAAAAGAAGTTCCATGCGGCACCTTCCGAAATAGGTGTTTCATTCTTACGCACATGTAGATGTATAGATATCTCGTGGAAACGTGTCTCGATCCCATATGGATAGAAGGCCAGTCCTAAAGGTGAGATAAGGCGGTCGTGTGAGAGATAGGACTGGGACAGAGTGGTGCGAGGAATTAAACCGCGAGAGGAGATACGTACAACAAGCCAATGAAGATGTATGCCATGAAGATGACAAGTCTGACGGCCACAGGAATGAAACGGATTTGGCTTCGTTGGACTTGGCGAACCATGCGCAGTATGTTGCATATCTGGAAACACAGCGATGCTAATAGAAAACATCATGCGAACGAACACTGTCAGGCAGAAGCTTGGGACCAATCGGGCAAGGATCTAGATACCTCCAAGCCCAAATGCGATCAGGCAATTTGTGAATGTGAAACCAATGCTGAGTAACGATCTTCGGTTTCACGTAAGCGGCTACCCCATAGAGGCGGACACCACAAGAAGTGCGTACATGGGGCGCGACTCTAGGGAACAATACAAGGTCCGCCGAGCGCGTGTAACTGTATCCGGTCGATGGAATCCCACCTAGGTGGCAGATGAACGGTGATTAATCTACACGGGCGAGGCGCGCAGTGTATAGTGCGGACGTACCACTAGTATCAATATCATGAAGGCGATCAAGACGATGTACGGCAATATTATCATCTGTTCCACGGTTGCTGATGTTCTGTGACCAATTACATAAATCACTCAGGTAGAGACGCACAAAGAAAAGCCAAGGGGTCCTTTTAAGCTCGACTCTTGACCGTATTTGGACCACCAGGGTCAAGGTAGCGACGGCCCACCTATCGAACAAGAAAACATTGAAAGGGCTTGAATACTAATAGGCCAGAGAAGAGAAGGGACGAACGTGGGGGCACTGGCGCCAAAGCCTGCGGCCTGAATAATACATAATCCTTTACTCGGTTCAGGTCCGAGGTATTCGTTTGCGTAGAGTCTTGAAATGGGTGCATCAGTGGTGGTGGAGGTATAACGTGAGGAATCACTTTATACTGACAATAAACAGTTGATAACGCTCGTCAAAATAAGAGTAATGGCAAAATTGATCAGGGTTGCGTCACGTTTGGCCTTGCTGAATAGAAATGTGACGACGAGGACAGGAAGCATGAAGTGGCCTCCAATGATGTTCAAGGAGAACCATGCATAGAACAAAGCGCGCACGTGGTGAGGGGTCGTGTTGCCTGCTTCCGCGAAATGTCAAACATTTTGTGTTTAACTGATTTGAGGAATAGATTGCGTACCATTCCGAGTGCTCAGGGCACTATCCATTTTGACTACCTGTACCCGCGGGACAAGATGGACGATGAGCGAAGAATTGCCAGGGCCAGCCAAGCCGAGTGCGTATAATGTTTACTGGCCAGGATGGGTCGGAAAGGGCAGAAGAGAGGTCGATTTGTCTCTCCGGGGGTTTAAAAGCTTCACGATATCCGTACGCGACATCGGGTTGGTGCCTAGAGCCGACGGTAGGCGAGTGATTGAGGTTTATTGGGTCCGAAAAGACAAAATGATAGGCACAAAAGAGGTGAGATGAGAGTCCCGGCCCGAGCGGGTCATCGCTGCCATATAAATGCGCTCCGGCCAATTCAACTCGACGATCAGCCGCAGTCAAAAGAATTTTTTTTTTTTTGGGTTGAAGCTAGGGTCGAGGCTGCGCAATCGTTTTACCCTCTCTACAGGTCGGGCTTTAGGTGGACATGGAGGGGGTCAGTTACGTACCACTGTGCGCCCCTAGCCAAAGTACGTTTCGATTGAATTTACATGTGCAGGCGCAGGCGCTCGCGCTGCTGTGTAGCAGTCACACAGCTCACATGAGCTGTTTTAAATACAGCTCGATCTGGCCGTTGCGTAAAAATGGAGTAATTTATTGGTCGTTATTGACTACCGTTACTCGACTGAGATCCCTCGTTTATGCGTAGAACCTCTGACCGATCAAATTGATCATACGCCCACGAAGTGGAAGTGATTACATGTAGCCAAAAACCTAGTATAGGTATGTACTATGGGCCAAGCGACCTCAACAGAGACAAGAGCGACGGGTCGATCTCGTCGCTCTAACACCTGTGTATGGTACGCAAATGGCACACGAACAGAAAGGTTTTGCTTCCGCTGCCCTTCCGAGACAGCCCCGACCAGTTGGTCACGGTTGACCGATATTTATGGCGAGGGATGGCAG
>QLOU01003708.1:0-16818 GCA_003313715.1 Russula abietina | reverse complement strand
GAAGAACTCATTTTGATGTTACCACTCAGCCCCTTTCCTCGTTGAGAAACTCGTTCCCACGCCACTTCCCTGACTTCCTTGCTAACGCTCGCACTTGTTCAAGCACACTGTATCACTTATTTTACCTCTATTAAGTTGTATGTAACAGTATATACATAAAATAAAGGATTTAAAATTTTCTTAAAAGTTCAAATTATATTGATTCAAGTCGACCTGAAGTCGCGACTCAAGTCAAAGCCGCGGCTTCTGATTGGCAGCTTGTGGCTGGTCAAGCTGAATTCGAAAAAGTCGCGACTTTTAAAGTCAGCTCGCGGCTGGCCGAGTCGCGGCAACACTATCACCGTGCCCTGTGTGTTTTAGGGAGGGTGCACACTCAAGGAGGCCACGACCATCGCATCCCGTACTTGCCAAAGTCAAAGTGCTGCTTCTGCATTTCTCAGCTGCGCTCATCTGCCTCGCGGGAATGGACTACTCTGATGCGCAACCCGGCTCATGTACGTGTACATGCACGCGCACACATGTGGATATGCCTCAACTCACTCTTCATCCGCATCTTACCTAGGCCCTAGGCGACGGACTTCAAAGGGCCCGATAAGATTCAATAGCATTAGATAAGATTAGTTTTTATTCACATGTAAATTGATCAAATGAGATCGAATTAGATAAGTGGTTTGATAAGATTATTTGATGTTTGTTTAGATTCTCTCTCGCGTGATATGATTCAATTTTAATCTAAGGAAGTCCGGTTTTTCAAACCAGATCAATCCATATCAAACCTTTGACATGGCTTGATCTGGTTCGATTTGCTTCGCGCCACTTTTCGCTGGGGTTGAACAGCTGTGCCATTTGACTTCTTTGGAGGTCGGTGATATACATCATGATAATTACGGTATACAATATCATACGGGTTCCTTTCTTTCAGACTTCCTCAATACTCCACCAACGGGATAACTTTTCCTGCAACGAGAATGGGTTAGTTGGTTGATTGGTTCATCGAGTGATCCACTGAGGACAAGCTCACCAACAGTGTGTGGGTCCGGTCGCTTTCTCGTCCTCCCAAGGAGTTCGACATCATAACTGTCGAAGAAAGAATACGCAGCTGTGTACAGTGGCAATAGCTCATTCTGTTCCACTTCTAAAGACGCAAAGACAGAGGACGCACGGATAGTATCCACATCTTCTTCGTTGTCAATCACGCTCCCGTTAATTCTCCGTCCAGTCTTTGAGTCCCGCAGGACACCTGCGTGATCTACAAACGGTTCGGGTCGCTCGTTTGCTGCGCGAACAAGTGCAACAAGTACGCGTTGTACCTCTTCGAGGTATCCTTGTAGGGTGAATAGGAAGCGACGCGTCTGTAAGTGCTTCGAAGCCGCACACACGGACAGCCCATCATCCTTGATGATGTACCCGAGTCCATACCCATCTGCAGCGACAGGACCAAAGCCGAACATGCGCAGCGCAGGGTTACCGCAGTTTGACGTGGATAGGATCGACGTCCCGAGGGTAGACCAACCGTTGTCGCGGAAGATTTCTGGAAGTGCAGGTGCACCTAATGAGTTGTTGCTCGCATCTGAGTCGGTGTTGAGCTCGCGGCGGAGGAGGCAGTAGAGCGCGTAGAGATGTCTAGAGTAGAACACCAGGGGTGACTGAGTCACTAGTTTGCACAAGAGTGACAAACATCACACCGGTCCTGGCCGAGGCCTTTCGAACACTCCTTCGTGAGCTGTACATGCTTCTCACATGCGCGACGGAGAGCGTCTATCTTTTCCTGTGGTGACACCTCTGAGAAGAAAGTCTACAAGCAGCACAGGATATATCAGACAGTGTGACGACAGCAAGGTATTGAACTAGAGAGACTGACCTTAACGAAGTGGATGCTCTCTGATTGCACAGTCCTAATCGCTTCAGTGCGACCATGCAAGAACGCCTTGGTCATTGCCGGCTCGTATGTGCACTCAATCCTGCCTGGTCCCAGGTGGAAGGTATTTGAAAGAGACAGATGAAAGGTCATACCATACAGCCCAAAATAAGCGGCCTGAAATGCCATCTGCACAAATGCGTCCGGGCTAAAGCCATTCGACGTGATAAACGTCTTTCCGTAACCACGGAACTCGATCGCAGCACAATCGTTCTGGCAGATTAGATCACTGAGCCGAGTTTCGGCGAAGCGGATACCAACGCGCAGCTCTGGCGTGCTCTCAAAAATCCACTCGAGCTTCTTTGGGGCGATGTGAGCAGAGTGCAATATCCGTCGAGCAGAGGGTTTGATAGGAGGGACGTGAAACAGAGTGGGGGCAGACGGGTTTATAGAGCGTGCAAGAAGCATGAGTCCCTCTGTGAAAACGTCCGCGGCAAAGCTGCGCAAATTTCAAATTGCCGAACTTGTTACAAAGGGAGATGCGTACCGGAGAACGGTGTGTCCGTCTACACCGGTATGCTCAAAGTTAATACCAGCTGCACCATCGGCATTTACAATTATCTGTAGCTGTGGACGTGGTCATCCACATGTCAAGGCTCCATTTATTCGAGTGTCTTCTTGGGAAGCACGTCCGTACCTTGTCATACCATCGATTCGTACACGTCCCTACCTGCACGCCCCCGACGAGACGATAAGTACCACATAAGAAGTTCCCACAAAGTTCTGCCAGGTTATCTGGTGCGACGTCATCCAGGCACACAACGAACAGCGCCTGATCGACCACACGGAGACATGCAGCGTTACGACGGTCTCGTGCAAGGATAGAGCGCAACCCAGACCATACTTTCCGATTCTCGGTTGTAAGTACACCAACCGCATTCCTAGCGACATCGGATGTTGGGAGTTTGTCCGCATCCGCAACAATTGCTTGTAGATTGCGAAGGATCTCACGTTCGGTCAGAAGCGGGAGATTGTGCTCATCCAAAACATCGAACCAATCTTAAAGTTCGAGCGAGGTTGTCAGTATTATTGCAAGTGATGACACGGACAGAAAGCCGTACAAAACTGGCCACGTCGAAGTACAACAACATGCTTGGAGTCTGAGGTCGTGTCCATCTTACACCCATGGTCAGTTGGGATACGAGCAGTGCCGAATAGTCGCCTGTACTGGTCCATATCGAGTGATGTGCCACGGAGCGTATCGGGGTGAAGCATTTCTGTGCGAAGATCATGAATAAAGCCGAGAGAAGAGATAATAAGTGAAGCCGCTCGAGGGAGCTGTGTAGAACGAGAGGGCATTGGATCATTTCTGGTGAAGATACATTAGCCACGTAAACCGAGACTCTTTCCAAGGCTATGAAGATGAATGATAACAGTGCACTTACTCGAGGACGAAAAAGGGGTTGAGCGCGAGCACTACTGGATCGGAATGCTGAAGATACGAGTCATACCTGTACCACGTAATATAAGATGCTTGCCAGTGGGATAGGGTAATTTCAGTCCGATCGTACCAGAAGTCTTCGATGTAACTGGACCACCATCAAAAGGTGCCCATGGCAATGAGGTACCTTAAGGGTTGCAGCTGATTCGAACGCACCTACTTTTGTCCTTGGAATATTCCAAGAGCATTTCTTGAACACGTGGGCCATCACCGTGCAGGAAGGCTTCAACCGCCTTAATAGTATTTTCGTGTTCCCCTTCGTCCTGAAGTCCCTTGAGTGCAGTGAGGTATCGGCGACAAGTGTCCTCTAGGGGTGGAATTGGTAATTTCGGTAGATGGCATTGATGTGCCCAAGTAATAGAACGAGGGTTTCCTTCGATGGCTGTTGTCGACATGAGTGACTTTGGTCAAGTGCTGTGCACTCCGGATGACGTCGGAGCTTGGAGTGGGGTCTTGGCAAGGTGATGTCCAGTTGCCCATTGGTTACAACATGTAGCAGTAACCGGCCCGGGCCATCGCGCCACCAAGCCACAACTGAACTGAAAACGTGATAAAATTGGCCAACTACGCTACGTAATATAGCTCAGGTACACCTAGAGCTTTGACCAAAACAAGGTATCCCGTTTTCTGTCCGTAATAAGTTACTCGCTGATTGATCTGATCTTTGTGCCACCATGACGCACAAAGAGTACGGCAATTCTCTCACTCCAATCAGTTGTACCTAATTTTTCGCTCTTAACGATGTATCTCATGAGAAATTGAAGCTGTCCCAGTGAGGCCGGCCGCCGCCGCCGCCGCCCAGGGCCTTCAAGTTGAAATTACTGTACTTCTATTTGAACACTTCACGAAAATAGGCAATCCAAAATTATAGTATGAAGTACATATACTAGTTACATCCAGCTTTTGCCCTCGGAAATTCTGTCCTTAGTTGTCTCAATATTATTCTCGTGTGCAACGGGTCGATCTCATGCATGTTATTATATCAGATAAGGTGCAAACATGAAGCTCGAGAGCTCAGCGCTCATTGCTCAGTACTTACAAGAGCACAGGTGAGGGGAGATTTAAGGTGTTGCGAAATGGAACATGATAATCGTCGATAGTCAAACTGTTACGATGGTTCAGAATGCGTCAAAGGCGCTTCATGACACGTGTCTACATGTGTACAAAACGGTACAGATACATACTGTACATCAAATTAACTACTACCCTGGCCAAGTCAACAAAAGAAGACCTTGAGTTCCCCGACGAATACCCCTCTATAGTACACAGACTTGAGGCGAATGGTGATGAATGGTTGCGCCCTAAACGGTAATCACTCGACCATGGCACCGTATCGGTAATCCCCTTCCCCAAGCTGTGTTCGAAATGTTTGATGTGGATGTGTAAAGTAACAGCCCACACCATGCGTAGCTTGCCGAAACTCGAAAGTTCTCCTAACACTCGACGTAAAGGTCGATGTTTGTGCAAGAGCAGGACGTGGACGTGGCAGCTAGCGAGAAAATAAAGGGAGAGAAAATACACAAGCACCATCCACCAGTGTTGTTCTTCCCTACTTTTTGTTCCGTTTTGCGCGCGGTGGATCACCTGCGGAGGCATTCGTCCTTGTCGCCGGCACGACGTGGGAAAAAGAAAGTATCGACTTGGGCGGCTCCGAAAATGGAGGTCCGAGCTCCGCGACTTCCGATGTCCTCTTGCGTCCGATTCCTGCAAGGGTCGATTGCGCCGTAGACTCTTTGATCGAATCCATCTCCCTCCTCGAGGCAGAATCCGACCCAGAGACCGTCGATCGTGGCACCGATGATATTCTATCGCCAATGACAGCGTCGACGTCAACGTCGCTGGCTACAACTTCGCTATCTTGCGCGTCTGTAAATGCCGTCAAAAATGATTCAAAGTCAAAGTCGGCTGGTGTTTGCGGAGGCGGCATCCCCCCCTCAGACAAGGGAAGTGGCGGCTGCGGGTGTATGGAAGTGGCCGAGGGAGGGGTAGTGGTAGCGAGCGCTGCGGAATCAAAATCCATGTTCTCGATCAGGGCATTGATATTAGCCTGTAGCACGTCCACGTCTGCATCGATTTCACTCGCATCTTGATATGTGAGTGCGAGACGCGCCTCATCTTCTGCCAGCTGGGTCGCACTCGGGTCGACAGTCTCCTTATTGCTGTCAAATGTGAGAACGTTATTGCCGCCTCCGGCAGTGCCGTTGTCGTATAAGGCAAGTTGTGTGAGTTGGGGAAGGTCAAGCGCCGCGGGGGGCGTCCATGAGCCGGATTGTGTTGGGCCCGTCATGGAGGTTGTGATGGGTGCGGGTCCGTTGGTAGAATTGGATGAGAGGAGTTGCATCAGACGTTGCACTTGGCTAGGAGACTGCATCAGCTGTTGGAAGGCAGCTTGCATGAGTTGGTCTTGCATCGGTGGTGGTGATGGTGGTGCGTTGTGGGCGGACTGTGGTCGATGCAGCTCCAGAGCAGAATGATTGCTAGTTGAGGACAGGACAGGCGTTGGCGCTGAGGTGGAGATTGAAGGCGTGCTTGTCCACGCGGGAGCCTTGGGCCTATCTGAAGCACGATCGTGGAAGGATGTCCCTGACGATGGAGATGGAGTCGGGGAACCGAATAAAGATGATGGTGTGACAATCGGGGATTTGACAGAAGAGGCGTCAATCTGGGCAAAAGGGACTGAGGGCGGAGAGGCTCAGGGTAAACAAGTGATACGAAGCAGAAACGCCACGTACGCGGTGTCCCTGGTTGTTCGTCGGTAAGCATTGTCTCTGCGATGCTTTTGTTGTCATCATCCTCGACTTCTACAACTTCTACGCCCTTAGGCTTGTTATTCTCAGGGCCATTACCAATAAGCAGACGTTGACTACGGCGGACAAGGGGCGTTGATGTCCCGTGACCATCAACGTCCTTCCCGTCGTGACTAGTGGCACGCCCAAAGACACTGGCTAAGAATTTGAGGATCCTATTGATGGTATCCTGTTGGCTCTTGTACCTTTCGCGGGCGATCATTGCCTCCTGCCAGAGATGCTGATTGGAGGCCTTGAGTTCGTTAAGATCAACAGAGATAGCTTGCTGGTGGCGCTTGATGGCCGAGATGCCACTGACGAGGGAGTTGACGTCCAGGAGCTGGGTACCACCCTGAGCTGGTAAGGGAACATCGCCATCGGCAAGATCAGCATTCTGTTGGCTACCACCCTTGCTATTCTTTCGAGTCACAAGACAGAGAAGATCCGGTTGTCCTTGGTGAAAATTAGGGTGCTCAAAGTTCCAAAACTCTGTTTCGGAATCGCTTTTCAAGACGCCTTGTTGGAGGTGAGGTATTTTGTGAAATCCGTACATGTTCAATTGCCGAACGAAAGAAGAAAAATTTCGATGCTTGAAAAATCGTGGAAGGACATCATTTGCAAAGCGCTCGTGTTCGAAGACTAGGGAGGAATGTCAACTTCTGAAGGTTGAGAGATGGGGGCGAGCTGAGACGGACCAAAAAACGAGTCTCCACTGTCTGCCCACCTTATGAGTTCGTCAGTACTCGGAGCATTTACCAACCTATGAGAGGGAGAGGATGAGTCTGATGCTGGGGAAAAGGCAATCGAATAGGACGAACTCGTATAGCTTCTGAACGAACGGGGGAACCATTTGGCGAGTTGTCTTGCTCAGGACAGGAGGAGAAGGCCTGTATGCTCTTGTCAGGGCCTGAGATTCTGATGAAGAGGCCATTGTGTGGTCAAAGTGGGAGAGAAAGGAGGATGCTGGAAAGGCGGTGTTTGGAGGTGGTGACGCAACGGGTTACATACGCATACGGTACAGCATCGTCTAACTAGGCCGCCTCGGCCTATGACGGCGCTTCACCCGCCGCCAGATTAACGTCCATAATGCAGAAATCAGCCCAATGGGCGGTATCAACCACTTCACTCTCCACGACCACCCTCCTTCTAGATACAACCGCCGGGCCAACTCGTCCACTTGCACTTCGAGCTCTGCTTGCGTTCCCGAATTATCCAACACAATATCAGCATACTCGAGCTTCTCTGCGATAGGAAGCTGTGCCAGTAGTCGCGATCGTGCATCCTCGCGCGTCGATCCATCCCGCCGCATGAGTCGCTGCAACTGTATTTCGGTAGAGCTAGTCGCGAAAGAGGTCATCAGTGGCAGATTTATAATGTGACTTGAATGGAACGAACCAGTAAACTACAACGACTTTCCCAACCCATCGATGAATCCTCGACTCTATAAGCAGCGGGACGTCCAACACGCAAACCCTCTCTCCGCGTAACCAATATTTGAGAACACCGAGGATCATTGCCCACCGCACTGCAGGGTGTACGATCGCATTGAGTTTTCGCCGCTGCTCCTCATCTCGAAACACGATAGCACCGAGCTTGGGGCGGTCGAGCGTTCCGTCCTCTTTCAAAATATCAGGGCCAAATGTGGATACGATTTTTTTAAGTGTCCGGGAACCAGGACGGACGACATTTCGAGCGAGAACATCGGCGTCGATGACTGGAATGTTGCGTGCGGCCAGCTGCCTAGAAACCGTCGACTTTCCTGTAGCTATGCCGCCTGTTAGACCTATGACTATGACATGGCTTGAGTGTGGATTGTGCAGGGTCAGTTGTGCACATACCCAACATGGCTTAGGAGAAGGCCGGCCCCGTTCCCTTCCGCATGCCACCCGCCGTACTTTCTCACGCTTCCTCTCACTCGACCCAAAGCATGTCGGTCACCCTCCAACATGTCCCGACGATTAACGGCCTCAACGGTGCGTCAACGGACTCGAAGAGGACAAAATCACGCAATCAACTCAGGCGTCAAAAGGCCAAGCTGAAGAAAGCTACTACACAGGTATGTCCCTCACTCTTAATCCTGGCTCAGCACTGACGGCATACAAAGGCCGTGATACCAGATGTATCTGCCAAGAAGGAAGATGATATTCAACAAATTGAAAATGTCGAGTACGTGTCTGAGCAGTTGGATCTAAAGGGAGCTGCCCCCGAGGCTTTCTCCGACGTGTTTGCCCGATTTCAGTTCGAGTCTGAAGACAGCGCAGTGCGTATAGCTTATAAGTGCGATAAATCTCTCTCTGTCTCACTTTCTCCCTTAGGTAAAATCTGAGGACCCGCCCAAGGGCGAGGTCATTTACTCGGATGACGAAATGGCTGGCGAGACAGATTCTGAAGACGAGGCAGAGAAGAAGCCTTTATCCAAGAAGAAGCAGCGCAAACTCAATCGCCTTACCGTTGCAGAGCTCAAACAACTTGTCTCAAAGCCTGAAGTCGTGGAATGGACAGACGTTTCCGCCGCGGATCCACGACTTCTCCTCCATCTCAAGTGCTATCGCAATACCATTCCCATTCCTGCACATTGGAGCGCCAAGCGTGACTACCTGCAGGGGAAGCGCGGTATCGAGAAACCACCCTTCCAACTTCCTTCCTACATCGCCGACACGGGCATTGCGACACAGCGTGATGCCATCAAAGAAAAGGAAGCAAACATGTCGCTCAAGGCCAAGACCCGCGAGCGTGTGCAGCCCAAGATGGGCAAAATCGACATCGACTATCAAAAGCTCCACGATGCGTTCTTCAAGTTTCAGACAAAGCCGCCTTTGACGAGCTTTGGCGAGATGTACTACGAGGGCAAAGAATTTGAAACCTCACTCAAAGAAAAACGGCCTGGCGATCTTTCGCCAGAGCTCGTCGAGGCTCTTTCTATCCCACCACTTGCCCCGCCGCCATGGCTCATTAGTATGCAGCGTTTTGGTCCTCCACCAAGCTATCCCACCCTTCGAATACCTGGACTTAATGCGCCCATTCCCGAAGGGTGCGTATTCGTGATCACTTATATAGAACATTCTCTGACATGCCTGACCGCTACAGCGCACAGTGGGGCTTTCATCCCGGTGGATGGGGTAAACCGCCACTGGACGAGTACAACCGTCCACTATACGGCGATGTGTTTGGTGTCCTTCCAAAGACGAATGACACGGCCGTGCGTAAACTTCGATCTCAGCATACATGTAATATATGCTAATACTTTGGTAGATGGGAGAACCGGTCGATAAGAACTTGTGGGGAGAACTTGAGCCTGAGGAAGGTGTGTTAGCCCTGTTATTTTTATTGACTAAATGTCTGATGGTACTGTAGATGAGGAAGAGGAGGAATCAGACGAGGAGGACGAGGAAGAAGAAGAAGAAGGTACGGATGCTGCCCCTGTTGATGGTCTTCAAACACCATCAGGTCTTGCAACACCATCTGGCATGGCATCCGTCGTTTCGACTGTCGCCGCGGGCCTCGAGACACCCGATTTCCTTGAACTGCGGAAGACATCAACTGCGCCGGTGCGAGACGAAGGTGGAAACCGGCAACTATACTCTGTGCTCCCGGAGAAACATATGGGTGTCCGTGGGCTTATGGGCTCCGAGCGTGGGTACGACGTCGGCGGTGTGGTCGGTGCGTCCGTGCCAGTGCTCGGGGAGGAGCGTGGAAACAAGGTAAACAAATGGTCCCCTCATCATACAAAAACCAAATATCATCTACTGATTCGACTTTCCTTGCAGCGCAAGGCCGGCGGTGTGGACGTTTCGCTCGACGTGAGCGAGCTGGAGGGGCTATCTGAAGAAGAGCTTCGTAAGCGTTACGACGCGCAGGAGCGCGGGAGCGCGGGAGTGCCTGGTCAGGGTCCAGGGCGGGAAGATTTCTCGGACATGGTTGCGAAAGAGATGGCGAAGAAACGTCAGAAGATAGAGGCTGATCGTGACCGTGACCGCGGCAAGAGGGACAAGGGCGGGCGGGACTTCAAGTTTTAGGAGCCTCGCGCACTGGCAACGCTTGTTTTACTTCTTACTCGTATAATGCTGTAGTAGCTGTTGTGAATTTCCTTCTCTCCCTCTATCTGCCGTCGAGCATCCGGGCTTGCTGGAGGAGCGTAGCCATTACTTGTTGCTCATCTTTCTCCCCGTGGGGAGTGGGGACATGCATAAATGGAAGGATGGCCGATCTAAGGCTCCTGGACCTGGACTCCGGGTCGGACAGGAAACGGGAACAGCGGCCGCACTGACAAGAAAAAACGTTCTGGTGAGGCCATGACAATTAATGATGCTGTGTTCGGGTATTGCTTCATACCGATGGCGATGGTGCGTTTTTGCTTCTGGGATCACGGATATGGTGCGGAATCGGACTGACTGACGGGTAGAAACTTGAATTTGAATGATCTTGAATCGTAGGCGTTGCATCACTAGGATAAGCGTGTGCGCTTACAGCACGGCAGCCTAGTACATGTACGATGAATTGCCTGGATCTCACGGATTACCGCGGGTCGCGGTGAAAAGGTGTTACTCGAGACGACTTGGAATTAGACACAGGGCAGTACTGGGTACTGCCCTGTACTTTACAATGGCGTTAACTGTGATGGATACAAATCGGGGACGTGGATCTAGGCGCCATTAACCAACCACTGTGCGGCAACCCACCTACGAGACTCGATGCCAGGTCCCATTGGGTCGGAAACCAAATACCCCGAGAAGTAAAATATGCCCCTTTCTCAAGTAAGGAGTGAGGAGATTATAGTGAGCTCGTGGGGCGTGTGCTTACCCTGCCTGGTGGACACAAGAACCAAAAGGGCGATCGGAGGAAACAAAAATCGAGGAGTTAAAGTACTGCCAGCGTTTCCGCCACCGTCAGAACGTATGTCATCAATTTGTATGGTGGCTCTGATGGGCATGATCACGCACATATGACATGAGGAGAGGAATGGGGCGAACATAATGTGTCGAGACTCCCGATGCTGGTCATTGCACCAACTCTTGGTTGCATAAAGCGGATCTAGTGGGAACATAGGACCGTCAGACACGAACAAGTGAGGAAATGAAGGGGAGCGAAGCTTCATATGTCGACTTGCGCTTTCAACCTTGTCCATGGCCGCCCTTTTGGCAAAAATGGGTAAGAACTCAGCTCCGCCCAACATTAAGAGCACCGATATAGATGATCATTTCGAAGCAGAATGCAGGAAAAACTGGGGTAACGTGTCATGTTTACGAGGGTGCCAGCGAATCGAACAGGACATCGTACAGAACACTCATACATAGTCGTAATCGACATCTGAGATATGAGCCTATGAGGGCTTGCCAGATGATCGTGGCAAGTCGCGGAAGAACATGATGACGGCGAGAGGTCGCAAAACACGGTGACTAGGGTTTATTCATATCACTGGAGTCAAACGGTACGCCCACACACGCTAACTGATGTGATGTGATCACGGCATCTTTGGCACGAAGATCGATTTGCCCAGATATGGAATGCTTGCGTTAATGGATAATAGGAGAAGGCGGCTTCGTGCGACCCAAAGGCCGAGCGCGTAACGTATGGCACGGTACAAGTTTCATGCCTACCTGACGGGTCCGTGACTCACGGAAGCTTCATTGCAGCTTGTATATGCGCTAGGTATGGGGGTGTACGCGGCAGGGAAGAAAGAAGAGAAAAAGAGAGGAAGCAAGGGTTATCGACGGCTGTTTCCGCCAACCTCGATGGTAGAATGAAAACGTGCAACTAGGCTGCTGAAAGTCAGGCAGGTGGGAGGCACGGGCAATGCACCCGGTTGCCCAAGCAGTAGTCGTGCAGGTGCCATCTCGGACCAGAAGAGTATCAAGCTTCGAACGGCGTGTTTCAGGATGAAAATAACCAGACACCACGATTAGAGAGTTGGACGATGCCAATCCCTCGTGCGATGCTTGTTGTGTAGGGTAAAGAAGACCCCCGCTGTACACATGTACACATGGAGGCGCGGAGATTGAATAAATTCGGGATAAACCGAAGGGGGAGCAGGGTAGGAAAAATTGCATACTATTGCTATTGGAATCCCCTTTGACCAGTGACCAGGCAATCTAAGCTCTCATTCTCGACGCACATCGTCGGCACCTCGATCCATTTTTTGATATCAACTCATGTCCGCGTCAGTATCTCGCACCTTTATATCTGCCTATCTCCATATCTTCTAATATTGTCTGTTCCAGAGAAGAATCTCTCCAAGATGTCCCCGACGTCGAAATCGAATCAAACTGGGATCAAGTCGTTGACAAGTAATTTATCAATCAGCTTACAGATGGTCTAGTCTACTAACCTGTTCTGTACATATAGCTTCGACAACATGGATCTCAGGCCGGAGCTCCTTCGTGGGGTCTACGCTTACGGGTGGGTGCTTCTCCTGGTTTACATCGCCTTTCCTTGACGGTACCACAGTTTTGAGCGACCTTCCGCCATTCAGCAGCGTGCCATCGTCCCCGTGGTGAAGGGTCATGATGTCATCGCACAGGCCCAATCCGGCACAGGAAAGACTGCCACCTTCTCCGTTTCTATTCTTCAAAAGCTCGATTTTTCAATCAAAGGAACTCAAGCACTCATTCTTGCCCCAACCCGTGAGCTTGCACAGCAGATACAAAAAGTCGTGATCGCGCTTGGCGACTACATGAACGTCGAATGCCACGCCTGTGTCGGTGGCACTAACGTCCGCGAAGACATGTCTAAACTCCAGGAGGGTGTCCATGTCGTCGTCGGTACCCCCGGTCGCGTCTACGACATGATTAATCGCCGCGCTCTTCGCACGGACAACATCAAACAGTTTTGTCTCGATGAAGCTGACGAGATGCTTTCGCGTGGCTTCAAAGACCAAATTTACGAGGTTTTCCAGCTCCTTCCCCAGGACACCCAGGTCGTCCTTCTTTCCGCTACCATGCCTGCAGACGTACTTGAGGTGACCAAAAAGTTTATGCGCGACCCCATCCGTATCCTCGTCAAACGTGATGAACTGACGCTCGAAGGTATTAAGCAATTTTACATTGCTGTTGAGAAAGAGGAGTGGAAACTCGACACGCTCTGCGATCTTTATGAGACCGTTACGATCACCCAAGCTGTCATCTTCTGCAACACACGGCGAAAAGTCGACTGGCTCACCGAAAAGATGCATGCTCGCGAGTTCACCGTATCTGCCATGGTAGTTTTTTCTCTCTCGAAACTCTGCAGACACGGGACTAATCTAACGCACCGCACGTAGCATGGTGATATGGAGCAGAAGCAACGCGAAGTGCTGATGAAGGAGTTCCGCTCCGGCTCTTCACGCGTGCTTATCACCACCGATCTATTGGCTCGTGGTATCGACGTTCAACAGGTTTCTCTGGTAATCAACTACGATTTACCTACAAACCGAGAGAATTACATTCATCGCATCGGGCGTGGCGGTCGCTTTGGTCGCAAAGGTGTGGCCATCAACTTTGTAACAACAGAGGATGTCAGGATGCTTCGGGATATTGAACGTTCGTCCTCGTTCGTAGCTAGAATGGGCTCATCTTGACTTCGATCTGTGTTTCAGAATTCTACAACACGCAAATTGACGAAATGCCCCTCAATGTAGCGTGCGTTCTCATAATTCTCCGATGCATGCTCGTAACTCGTGCTTACGCATTGATTTATCACCTTGCAGTGATCTCATCTAGAACCACGCACCCACCACTACTTTTGATGACATCTTTCACGTTTTCGATCTCGACTTCCGCTTGCGCGATGTCACTTTTCCGCTCTTACTCCCCGTTTCTTTCTTCGTTTTATCTTCGATAAATGTCGAGTCGCAGTGCAAGGAAAGCTTTGCATAGTCCGTTTTCATGTGCTAGGCTTGGCCTTTTTTTTTGCTGGTGTTCCCCATTGTAGCTATGACTCGGAACGGTCAACGATCATCATTGTGATATATTAGTCAAGGGATGTTCGTTAGGATACAACAAGGTGGGAGCTGGACCGAGCTGTCTTGGGTGCATGTTTTGCCCCATCAAACTATGTATAGTACCTAGCATGAAACGACAGACGGACATCAGATGAGAAGGCCTGAGGGACGATGGCGAAGTCGAGAATGGCCCGAGTCGGGGCTCGGCGGCCGAGCAGCGTCAGTGAGACCGAGATATCGACTCCATTCAATTGATGGGATGATGTTGACGGCATCATGAAAGCTGTCCCTGGCTGGGACCGCCTTTTTTTTTTCCGGCCACTGGCTCTCTTACCCAGCCAGAAGATTGAGAGCCATCCAGCCCGGAAAGCGGTCGCAACCCGGTTGTGGTACAGCATGAAAGGCTCGCCAGCCGCCACCAACAGCTGGAGGCAGCTGTTCACTTTGATCCGCCGCACTTGACGAATGACGAACCTCTGCAGCTGTTATTGTAACGGGAAACACTCGAGAAAATTGTGAGGTTCATACTACTTCAGTCTCAGTCCTTGTTTCATTACGGAGCGTCTTTTATCCAGCAGGACAATGGGTGGCATTTGCCCCTATCAATAGCTGCGTTGCATCTGCATAGCCTTGGCTTGCCTTGACCTGGCTTCCTCGCCTCGCCTCGTCTCGCCAGTTTCGGATTGATCGCCTATCGCACTGGCAGCCCGTATTCACTTGCTCTCGAAATGCGTGCTGTGCGCATTTCTTCTAGCTATCAACTTCCGTTATACATATAACCGCCTCAGAAAACTCGTGCCTGTCCTACCTTCAATCATCAACTTTCCCTCTTCTCGGTATCCGCGCTACGCCCACGTTCCGGAGTCTTAATCAGCCCACCTGGCAGTGGCATACTCAGGCTCCCCCTCGTAAATCGTTTCTCAAAAAACAACCCTTCGCCCCACATCTTGTTGTCCCACCCCGTTGGCGCCGCGAAGATCCCCAAAATCAGACTCGAAGCCCTTTATTGACACGAAAACAAATTTGTGCCATGACACTGGTAGAGCGCCATTCGCACCGTCCACATTATCCCTCAATGCCATATAAATACACGCCCGTGAGTGCGCGCCTCGGCCATTCTCCCCCTCCGTATCCGCTCACCTCTCTCACCTCCGCCCCCCCTTTCCCTTTCCCTTCCCCTTGTCCTTGTCCTTGCCCTTGCCCTCTTCCACCCCACCTGCGCGGACTTACCCTTTGGAATGACTGCAACCCCGACTACGTCTTCCGTGGATCATCGACCCATATCACAGAAACGCCCGCGCGCGCAAACGCTTGTCCTCGCGGTACCTACCCGACCGCCTCTGCCCCCTTCGGCGCCTATTACACCGCATCCATCATCATATTCTCATTCCCACGTCGTTCCGTACCAACAGCCACAGCCACATGCTGTGTATTCACAGCCGCAAGCCTCCGGCCCAGGCAGCGCCCCCATCGCGCCGTCGCACCCGTCCTTGTCTTCCTCGTCGCCACACCACAATCACGATCGCATCTCTGAGATCTTTCCGAGGCTATACATCTCGGATCTCCAAACGGCAGAGGACGCCGCCTTAATTTCCTCGCTGGGAATCACGCACGTCCTATCAGCGATGCCCGGCCATGTAGCGCTCCCACCAACAGTGACCGCGCACGCTGTGCAAGTTCCCTTGCACGACGCGCCTTTCGCGGAGCTGGCGGCACACCTCCCGCGCACGACGCGGTACATCGCACGCGCGCTGCGCTCAAGTCCTGATGCGCGCGTGCTCGTTCATTGTGCGATGGGTACTAGCCGCTCTGTTGCCGTTGTGTGCGGTTACCTTATCGCCGCTCATCGCCTTCACCCGTCGCAGGCCCTCGAATTCGTCAGAGCCCGGCGTGCCGCCGCTGCGCCGAACCGGGGGTTCATCGATCAGCTACACGAGTATCACAAGTCGCTCGCGTCGTCGGATGAGGCGGCTGTGCTTGCTTAATTTCGTCGTCTCTACCTGGACAATGTGCTGTATATCCCCACCGCATCATTCATTCGCAAGCATGATAGTTTTTTTCGTTAATTTATTCCATTCCATACACGCATACTAACTGACGATGTACGTGCTCACCCTGGAAACCGTACCTTATGTTCGGAGGTAATGTGGTTCGGGAGTAGTTATTATATACCATAATACCTATTGCTGGAGTTGGAGTGCCTTCTTTGCATTCAAATCAGGCGAGCGATCTCCGGGTTTCACGTTGGAGTATTGAAAGCTTCGCTCCTATATTCGCCTAATTCTTTATATATGCCGCATCAACGTTCCATGAAACCCCTTCTAACAATATTAGATCACAGTATTACAATGAGTAGCGTACAGGTTCAGTCAATACGATAACAAACAACCGAGCTACAACATCCTACACTCCTCTCTCGCCTCGAACGGGATACGACCGATCACGAACCGCAACATGTCTGGGCGGCTTTTCGCTGATCCAGGGCGACGGCACCCGCGGGGTTTGAAGACTTTACACCAGGGGACTGGATGCGATTATCGGTGTGTCAGCGGAAAGGAAGGCGAGAAATAAAGGACAACTGACCCTATCATCATCAAACACGCCACGACGGATCTTGATGAGGATATCTCGAGCGGCGGCCTCGAACGCAGCGTCAACATTGGCTCCGCTCTTGGCGCTCGCCTCGACAAAGAGCAATCCTTCCTCCTGAGCCCATCGTTCCCCCTCCTCTGTCGGGACTTGTCGTCGCTCGAGAGAG
>QLOU01003686.1:0-12211 GCA_003313715.1 Russula abietina | reverse complement strand
GAAGCTTTGGAATTTAGGTGGAGATTGTTCTCATTCTGGAATGGAAACTCCGTTTGCAGTCGGTAAAGCAGGTGTGCAACGCCGCAATCGTGTTCTTGGACCACTCTTGGAGCTCTGCGTAGTCGTTGAAATACTGCTCATATTGCGTTTTTCTGACGTTTTTGTCTCAATTGTTAGGTGGTAGAGTGATGAAAACCGCGCGACTAACCTCTTCGCATGGCCGACGCCCGACATGCATGGTGGTTCTCCTCTGCATGATCCCATAATTTGTCCTTGTCATCAAAACAGCCGCAAGGTCGGTCGCATGACTTGTGCGGAATTAAGAATTGTCAATCACTTGTCTTCTTTCTCCTTTCGAATGGGGACTTCGGACAGAGGGCCCTCAAGTAGGTCGGGGGAGCGCAACGCGGATGAACGTTGTGAGTTGTCGAGCGCGGCGACAACACGTGGTGGGAATGCAGTTCTAGAAACGTGTCACGTGGGGTGGACAGTGCGAGTGCTAGCACGAGCGTCTGGGGCACGCCTAGGACATCACCGAAGATGTAGTTGTAGAGGTTCGTGCAACGGGCACAGGCCAGTCTGCGTTCAGAATCGCGCGAACAGTTCATAGCCCAGCCCGGACTGGCTCGGTTTCGCGCAGCGCAGTAGGGTCGAGGGGGTGCCACGTATGGGCTCGGTTCAACCCGGGTGGGTTCCGACAACGGGGGTTTGTAGAGAGGGAAGGTATATCTCGCGAGGTCGTTAGAGAGTGAGATGGGGCATTGCACGCCAAGGGAATGCCTTCGGGATGAGCGGCGGGTCTGCCTTATCGAGCTGATCGATGCAAACAAAAAGTAGACAGTGACGGGAAAAGGTTGGCAGTCTGTTGGTGGAACATTGATCGGGGAGACGCACCAGTGCACTTTCTGCAGTTCAGTTTGCACGCTCAGAACATCCTCAGTGCCAATCATCCAACGACGTTCGACGTCGTCGAGCTGGCAGACGTCGCCACCACCTACGCGCCGTTGTCCAAGCTGTGTGGTTGTGAAGATGCGATTGAGAGTCGCTCGCAGGTAGTACACCTACACAGTGGGTATCTGCAGAATTGGGAGGGACGTGAGTGACCAGGCGCTTGAAGTTGAGGACGGATATGAGTGCGCTTAGAAGCGCTGCGGTCACGGTTGCCAAGGCATCGTAACACTGCCAAGCCTGCGCATGTACAGACTCTGCGCGCTACAAAGCCTGCATGTATATATGCGTCGTATAGAGGATCGTGTGGTCTGATGCAAGTAAGCCATTGTGTTGTGAGGTCTAGTGGGGAGTCTTACCCGCCCGCGCGATATCTATCGCGATCACCCTCATCTACTCAGGCGGTCAGGCCGAGGCCCACCAGCGTCTCAGTCTTGCCAATAATAAATTTATGAGTCGTGTGAAGATGGCCTGCGTCTCGGGTTCGGAGAATTGCCTGAGCAAGAGGAAGAAAACACCGGTGCCGCAAAGAGCGGGCGATCGGGGAGTGATTTGAGGAACATGGGGAAGAGGTTGGTGTTGTGATAAGAGTAAGAGCTCGGAATGCTGTGAACATGAGAGCGGTTTGAGGACATGTGGCATACAAGTCTTGGATGGGTAGAGGGGAGGAGAGACACACCTTGCCCAAGAGTCAGAAGTAGTTCCGTCGTGAGCATGCTCTCGATCGGCTCGAGAGAAAACGTCTTGTGAGGGTACTCGAGCAGGAGGGATTGCGGACACTCTGTTACCCAACAGACAGAGGTCCTCGAAGATAGCAAACGCGTCGTGCGGAGGCGATCAAGCGGTTGTGCAGTGGTCCCGTCCAACATGACGAATCGGCGCGGTGTCGTCCTGCCGTGGCCGGTGGACGACACCATTGGTTTCATGCAACCTGAAACACAGAACGAGGACTTATTTCACAGCGTATGCCCGTCGGTACATCTGTCAATAGAAGAGTCGAGGAGCACAGAACGAAAGCACGTACGTTTGCGAGTAGTCTGCCATGAATGGGGGAAAGTTGGTGATGAGGGAACTCAAAGGGGAAGACGAGTACGGAGTTATATGTCGACACCCTGCAGAAAAGGTGATGGGGTGCAAGGCGATGAGGCCGATGAGGCGTTGGAGCGAGCTGAGGGAAATGGCGATAACTGCGGCGAAAGAGGTGTTCTGTAGTGGTAAAGTCAGACTCGGAATCGCCCGCAATAGACTCACATTTGGTGACAACGGTACGGTACAATGCTTGTCTGAGCCAAAAGGTATAATTACTGTACAGTTCTTCGGGGTGGAGGAACCAGCGCTTCTGATTGTGCACGTGGAACGGCGCTCTTCTTGGTCTAGATCTGGTAACTTACGAGGACGAGGTCCGTGCGTGCATATTGCGTGCTTGCCCACTTGTAGACGCTCGAGCCCTCACTCTATTCCATAAACATTCTCCCCCAGTAGTACGCACTAAACTCACTTGTATAGCTAATCGAATGGCTACCGAACGAGATGTGGACCAAATCTTCCTAAATACGTGTGTACTAGATGGCCTGTGACTAATGACTGTCCTGATCGTGACCCATCACTCCCGCCAGCCCAACCCATCACTCCAGCGCAGGTCCCTCGGTATCGCGAAGCACAGGACAAAAGTGTGTAAATCCCTTCTTTGGCGTAGTCATATTCGTCAAGAACCATCCTCGAACAGCACTCCAATCGCCGAATCACACGGAAGACGATCCCTTGGACTACCCAAGCTACGCGTTGAAGTGACAGGTTCGTGTTTATTAACTTCCTGATACCTCTATAGTTTTTAATATGTTGCTTAGTCCTTAGGGCCGTCAATGTCCCAAGTATCAAGAAATATCGTTTCCTCAAAAGGAAACTCTTCGTCATCGTATCCAACGACGAGGCAACAGCGAAGACCATAGACGGTCGGGTTGAGGGACAGTTGGCGAAGTGGGACCAGAACTTGGGTCCATTGTAGGTCTTTTCTCAATCCTTCCACTTCTACGGCTGAAAGTTACTTTCAGTCTTGTACAACCGTCTTCACATCTCACACTTCGTCTTTATGCAAAGCGGTCTGCACATCCCGACATCCTTATGGGGACCCATGAGATGCCAATACCATTAGCGTCCCAAAGTGGTTCGTCTTATTGAGAATTCTTTTTCGTTCAATCAATTGAACATCTCGCGTGCAGACATACCTTGCGTCCTCGAGGATGGGGATGGAGAAGCTGCGCGGTCCACGAAGCCAGTCACACTATATATAACAGTCAACATTACACCTCCGAACCCGTACAACAGCCCCCCAAGTATACCAACAGAAGATGACGATTCTCCCGCCGAAGAAGCTACTATACCGGGACCCATTCAGTTCCCTACCCCCCAACATCTTTTACCCCAGGCGGATCAGCAACCTGTCGAAAGTGGCAATACTATGCCACAGAGTCTGGAAGAGGCGTCGCCTACTAGTGCCAAGAATCCCGCCTTTGCTCTCCATGGTGCTGATGATGCGATGGAGCGGATTATCCCAACTGACCGATCGAATACGTGGGAAACGGCGGTCGGGAGGATCAAGTGGGTGATGGATACGTTGGGCCCACTTGCGGAAGTACGCGTTACACTCTTTTGATGTCCTTGGGTGAGCCAAGTCAGCTAACTTCCACGCCCAGCTTTCCCCATTCGCAAAGATGGCGCATGGTTTACTTTTAGCAATCCCCAAGGTACGTCTATTTGTGACATTTCCATACGATGGAGGAGCTCATGCTATATTCATCTCGATGATAGACGCTGCTGGAACAGTATCAACGTGATGACAACGTCCAAACCCTGCTCCGAGCGATGCATGACGCGTTTGATTTTGCACATCATGAAGACGCTTTGTTAATAAAATCCATCAAGCCACAATCTGAGCAGGCACGAATTCTTACCCTCATGCTGCAAGATGTTTGTAGCTGCTGCGATTTTATCCTGTCGTATGCAAAGGACTCGCAATTCTGTACGTCGTCTTCCTTTGCTTTATTGGCTTTTGTAAACATGCTATTCTCAGGGAAGCGCACCTTAAAGAATATAGGCGGCGGACCGGAGGGAAAAATCAAGGAGTTGTCGGATGTGCTTGTCGAACGCCGAAAGGCCTTCTTGGACCAGGCTACTGTCTCTACGGAGATCACTGCGTTCCAAATACTGGACGACGTGGCAAACATATCGACTCAGCTTCAGGACGTATCAAATCAACTTCAGGACCTGTCAATCCAAGCTTCAAATGCCGGTAAGTAGTCTTTGATGGCCTCTGGGTTGCCGATCCGATCGTTTTCATAGAAATCGATGCAAAAATCAGAGAAATCCCACGCGCGATCAACTCGCGATTTAGTCCCGACAAGGGCTGTCTTGCGGGAACACGCGTGGCATTCCTGGAGTTCATTACCGATTGGGTGAACAACCCCGCCTCGGAGCGTGGTCTCGTTCTCTTCGGACAAGCCGGCACAGGAAAGTCTTCGATCGCTCATGAAATCGCACGGCTATTCGACAACATGCACCGCCTTACGTCCTCGTTTATCTTTTCACGGAGGGAACACTCCGAACGGAAGTCCTATCATCTCTTTACGACTCTTGCTCACCATCTCGCCGATCGCTATCCTTCATTTAAAATCGCTCTCGGAAAGGTCGTAAAGGACAACACGGATCTTCGAGGTGGTACTCGTGACTATCGTACCCTGTTCGAATCCCTGATCCTGGAACCACTTAAGGACCTGCACATCGTCGGTCCTATTCTTGTCGTAATCGATGCCCTCGACGAGAGCGACGATGCAACTGGCAGAACTGGGTTACACGCGTTTCTGGCGGAAAACCTGAAGAGACTTCCGTCAAACTTCCGCGTATTGATCACCTCGAGACCAGAGCATGCTATCGTATCTGCGCTTGACAGAGCGCCATCAGTCAAGGTCAAATATATGGATGATACCGTACTGGCAGTTGAGACGGACAAGGACATTCTCGCCTTTCTTCTGGGGAAACTGCCTTCAGATAGGTTCGGAGGTTACGTCGAAGCGCTAGCAGTGAAGGCAGGGAGATTATTCCAGTGGGCAGCAGTCGCCAGCCAACTCGTTCTAGATCCCCCCGAGGACTTTGATTATGATGAGGAAACGTGTATCAAACATCTTCTGGAGCCCAGTGCAAGTCGCCGTGGACAAGACCCGTTGGACGAGTTATACAACGATGTCCTTGGAGGGTACTTCAAAGGCGAAGAAGCACGGGATCTGTTCCGCACTGTTGTCGGACAACTGATTACTTCAGTCGAACCCCTCACTATCCGCTCACTGATTACTCTACGACAACACGCATCTTACAACAAGCGCAGCGATGCCGCCGCTACTGGATTACTCCGTCGTCTTGGCTCACTGTTAAGCCATGTCAATTCATCCGACGACACGCTTCCCATTATCCCTCTCCATACATCATTCCGTGACTTCCTCACAAATAAAGACAAGAGCGGCGATTTTTATGTCGGCGTCCGTGACGCTCACGATCAATTAGCCCATTCCTGTCTTAATCTACTAGTCGATCCCCTCGATGGTCTGAAATTTAACATCTGCAAACTCGAAACATCGTATCTTGCCAACGATGACGTCGAAGACCTTAACACCCGCGTTGACGAACGCATTCCATCCACTCTGTTGTATGCCTGTCGTTTCTGGAATGATCATCTGAAACACACTGGTTTCAAGACGGATCTGTTTCGAAAAGTTGAAACACTCTTCAAGGAGAAATTTCTGTTTTGGTTGGAGGCCCTTAGCTTGACCAGATTCATAGGCCTTGCTCCATCAGCGTTTGCAACTCTGAATATGTGGTTGGCGTCTAGTCAGGGTGTAAGTACAACTACTGCTGGTCCGATGTGAAATGCAAATAACTAATTGCAATGCTCACAACAGGATTCCTGGCGAGAGATTGAGGAATTCAGACCATTTGTTAACGACGCCGCTGTATTTGTACGGCATTTTGGGATGGCGATGGCAAAAAGTGCCCCACATATTTATCTTTCGGCTCTATCATTTGCGCCGACTTGTTCTCTTGTCTCCACGCATTATTCGACGTCATTTTCTGGAACACTACACGTGGAGCGGGGACGATTGTCTCATTGGCCACCATTAGAAATGGTAATTCCAAACTCCAAACCCGTCTTATCCATTGCACTCTCGCCAGATGGCCAACACATCGTCTCAGGTTCCTCTGATGGAACAATTCGTGTGTGGAATGCCACGACGGGAGAGACAGCCTCAGGCCCTTTCACAGGACACACCGATTCGGTCTGGTCTGTGGCATTCTCACCAGATGGCCAGCACATCGTCTCAGGTTCAGAGGATAAAACAATTCGTGTGTGGAATACCACGACAGGAGAGACAGCTGTAGGCCCTTTCACAGGACACACCGGTTTGGTCTTTTCTGTGGCATTCTCACCAGATGGCCAGTACATCGTCTCAGGTTCACATGATCAAACAATTCGTGTGTGGAATTCCACGACGGGAGAGACGGCCGCAGGCCCTTTCACAGGACACACCGATTCGGTCCGGTCTGTGGCATTCTCGCCTGATGGCCAGTACATCGTCTCAGGTTCACGTGATCGAACAATTCGTGTATGGAATTCCACGACGGGAGAGACAGCCGCAGGCCCTTTCACAGGACACACCTTTCCGGTCTTGTCTGTGGCATTCTCGCCAGATGGCCAGCACATCGTCTCAGGTTCTTCTGATGGAACGATTCGTGTGTGGAATTTCACGACAGGAGAGACAACTGTAGGCCCTTTCACAGGACACACCGGTTTGGTCAGCTCTGTGGCATTCTCGCCTGATGGCCAGTACATCGTCTCAGGTTCACATGGTCGAACAATTCATGTATGGAATGCCACGACGGGAGAGACGGCCGCAGGCCCTTTCACAGGACACACCGATTCGGTCGAGTCTGTGGCATTCTCGCCTGATGGCCAACACATTGTCTCATGTTCATATGATCAAACAATTCGTGTGTGGAATGCCACGACGGGAGAGACGGCCGCAGACCCTTTCACAGGTCACACCAGTTCGGTCTTTTCTGTGGCATTCTCGCCAGATGGCCAGTACATCGTCTCATGTTCATATGATCAAACAATTCGTGTGTTGAATGCCACGACGGGAGAGACGGCCGCAGGCCCTTTCACAGGTCACACCAGTTCGGTCAACTCGGTGGCATTTTCGCCAGATGGCCAGTACATCGTCTCAGGTTCACATGATCAAACAATTCGTGTGTGGAACTCCACCACGGGAGAGACATCCGCAAACCCTTTCACAGGACACGCCCTTTCTGTCTTGTCTGTGGCATTCTCGCCAGATGGCCAGCACATCGTCTCAGGTTCCTTTGATGGAACAATTCGTGTGTGGAATTCCATGACTGGAGAGACATCCGCAGGCCCTTTCACAGTACACGCCCTTTCTGTCTTTTCTGTGGCATTCTCGCCAGATGGCCAGTACATCGTCTCAGGTTCTTCTGATGAAACGATTCGTGTGTGGAATTTCACGACAGGAGAGACAGCTGTAGGCTCTTTCACAGGACACACCGGTTTGGTCAGTTCTGTGGCATTCTCGCCAGGTGGCCAGTACATCGTCTCAGGTTCATATGATCGAACAATTCGTGTGTGGAATGCCACGACGGGAGAGACAACTGCAGGCCCTTTCACAGGACACACAGATTCGGTCTTGTCTGTTGCATTCTCACCAGATGGCCAGTACATCGTCTCAAGTTCAGAGGATCAAACAATTCGTGTGTGGAATGCCACAACTGGAGAGACAGCCGCAGGCCCTTTCACAGGACATACTAGTTCGGTCAGTTCTGTGGCATTCTCGCCAGATGGCCAGCACGTCGTCTCAGGTTCTTCTGATCAAACAATTCGTTTGTGGAATGCCAAGACGGGAGAGACAGTCGCGGGCCCTTTCACAGGACACACCCATCCAGTCAGGTCTATGGCACTCTCGCCAGATGGCCAGCACATCGTCTCAAGTTTAAACGATTGTATGGTTCAAGTGTCAAATGTTACAAAATGGAAAACAGAAACCACAAATGATGTTGAATTTACTGATTACTCCACGATCAATCCTGAGGGATGGATTTGCGGAAGTAGGGGTGAACTATTAATGTGGATCCCATCAGTACATAGGGAATGTCTTTACCGTCCAAGTACCATTTGGATTATTGGCAAACGTGGAACCATTCTTGATCTTTCTGATTTCGTGCATGGACGCAGTTGGGCTACTTGTATTAATGCCTAAATACTATAGTACTACGATACTCTACGGTTTTTATCACAGGTTATCACAAAGAATCTCATGGAATTATGCGCAGTAGATCCATGCTGCAGAAATGCGCCTGCCATACGTCACATAAGGTTGATTCGAGTTCTCCTGAGATCCTGGAGACACCGATGTCACGAGCGCCAGTAAGTGTGAGAATCTGGACGTGGTGAATTCTGTCATACGATACGCCGCCCGTCCTTCCTTGTCGCATATACCAGCTTGGGGAAGCAGGGGTTATTCTCGTCAATGGCCCTTGCAAGCACTTCCACCCCCGCGGCCAGCATGAGCCTCCGCGCTTCAGGCCCGGGTCCTTTCTCTCTGAGTCTTCGGCATCCGGGAGTAGATCCAAAAGTGTGTTTTCTATGAGCGCGACCGTTCTCGCCGTGGTAAACGCTGTCCTGTGATAGAGGTTGCGCGACAGATGCTGGTGAATTAACTTGTGACTGCATTAGCCTTCTAATGTGAAAGCACGTCCGGAGGACCGCGTCGGCTCGGGACTGCAATGTGCAGATCTTACTTTCGTCCATGGTTTGTCTCAATTTTGTCGCTTCGAATCGAAGACCATTCCACCCTCACACCCGCCCGTTCCATGCCCACTTCTCCGTCTTTCTCCCCCATCTCGATATTTTGGACTGCGACGATCAACTTTAGCTGCAAGGGCGCGGCACTCGCTGTATGCCCCTAATGTTCACTGGCATGTTCAATTCTTAGCATCGTATTATAGTTACTGACAGGTTTTCTTTACCTTTTCTGACTCGGCGTAGCTCACGGCGCTTCTGTCACCCTCGCTCCTATCTCTCCGATAAATCTCCCTTCTCTTGTAGACTCCCCCATCTTCGCAACCGCTCTTGGCTGCAATAACAGTAGTTGGCTGGTTGGTGGAGATATAGATTGCTCTCAATCTGGAAGCTCTGTTCGCAGTCGGGTCAGTGCAGTAGGTATGCACGTCACGATCGTGTGCTTGGGCCTCTGCGTAGTCGTCGAAATTACTGTTCATAATACATTTTTTGACGTTTCGTTTTAATTGTTCGGTGGTGGAGGGACGAAAAGCGCGCGACTAACCTCTTCGCATGGCTGACAGGCATGCTGATTCTCTTCTGCATTCGTCATAAAAACAGCCGCATGGTCGGCCGCATGACTTGCGTGGAAGTCAGTCTTTCTCCCTTTGGATGGGGACTACGGGCAAAGGGCGAGGGGGTGAGAAGAGGGAAGGGGTGAGGTGAACCTATTTCCTCGAGCTGTCGGAACGCAATAGTTTTGCTCTCGAAATTCGGACATTTCGGAGTCGAGAACGCGTCAACAGCAACTAGGGTTACGTAATGGTTGATTTCTTTTTCTTTCTTTTCTCTCCGTCTCATTACTCATATCATCGTCTCACACCATTCACACAAGACCATTCATGCGTGAACTTTTATTCTGTGCTCTTATAGCCCTGCTGTAATCGCGTCTGAGTATATTACTAGTAAGGTATGCGCTTATTCACCTTCTGAGTCTGCACAACGTGGCGAACGTGTCCGTACTCATGACTTCTCTTGTTTTCTTCGATGCGCAGGTCATGTGGGTCCCGAAAGGATAACATGGTACTGCAGATGCCAATGCTGCGGATAGTACCACCGACTTGTCTGACAGCAAGCGGCTTGAGTCGTGGTTCCAAGGGTTGTTCAGGTTGGGGTCAGGGTCACACGGTGAGATCTCGTTAGTCTCGTTAGTTCTGGAACGGAACGGCAAATTCAATTCATTGATGTACGCCAACTTTCTGACTCTGTGGGCTTAGGCCATTGTACAAAAAAAACACGACTACCTCGCCGGGATGACACGTGAACTGAAGCTGGGAGCCTGGGACTGGCTTATTCGCACTATGATCACATTATGGCAATTCAATCCTCATATTCGACGCCTCTCCGCTCTCCGACCGCGATGATGACAGACGTCACAGACCGAGCGCGAAAAGTTCCCCGAGTCGCACGTCGTCCGGAGCAGGGAACGGGGGATGAGGTAAATAATATTACAAACTTGAATGGAGGAGGTCATAGAGCAGTACGTACGCCTGAGATATCATCCTTGCAGTCGCTCGAAGCTTACTAGGCTCCGCCGTCCCTGCCGCCTGCGCACTGTGCGCATCTGCATGGCCGCGTTTCCATGGCCGCGTTTCCATGCATCGAGTTTGAGAATGTGAGAATGGTACCGTGACCACGAAGTGGGATATTCTTGAAGTCGGGCATCACCCTCCAAGCCGAGATGAACACGGACTACTGTACAACGAGGGCAAAGCATCCAAGGTCGTCGTGACAAAGGACGCGTCCAGCGCTTCTCGGGACGTGAATGCATCTTGACGTGAGGACATCCTACTAATTGAAAGGTCTCCCATGTGCTGTACATGCGAGTGGATATTCTTGAGGCACGGTCCCATATTTCCTTCGAAGTCGTGGCTTGCTGGAATATCCGAACCCATCTGCCCCGGATGTTTATCAGGAACTGCGGCCACGCGCAGGCATCGCGCGTCTCCCAACGTTCCAGCATCGCGGGGTGTTATTCCAGGTACCAGTGGGATATGTCTATCTTAGCGCCTAGTACTTGAGTACGGATGCCTGTAAATGCACGTTGTCCGGAAACTCGGTGGCATTCCCCTTCAAATAAAGGGTGGTCATGATAATGTATTGCCCCTCCTTTGGCACGGCTCATTACCCACGTGAGTAGGAATAAAGCGCTGGATGCTGCGTTGAAGTGAAGATGTTCTGATAATGTAAGCAGACGCGTCCTCAACCCTTATCCGCATCGCTACCTACTGATCGTAGCTCATGCATGAGAAGCACGAATACTATGGATTTTGACCATATTATTCATACATCCCATGTATCGCGCTGCAATCAATCAAGATTTTCCAAATTGTAACCTGATGTGCGTGTCACAGCGATCCGAACACGTACACCTTCTCACAGAACCCCCCGATAATCCTCAGATAACCCTACCTCGTCCGATCTTTGGGCTTATGGTGGTTCTTGCACAGTAGGAGTTGGTACATGGTAGGGTCAGTCATAAGTCTACTCACCAGTGCCCTCACTAATGAATTACAGGAATCCAGCCAGTTGTCGGTGAGAAAATCCGTTAAGGACTGCCAGTGGCAGGTGAATGAATTTCTCCGAAAATGGGGTGCTATGGCTATGCTCCGAATTCTACCTTCAAACAGTCAACAAGTTGAAACCCCTCGTGAAGCTATCAATCGTGTCCCGAACTTGTCTGAAGATCCTCACACCACAAGACCCGCCCTCGACGTGCTGGCACAATCCGCTAAGCGTGGAAAACTCGACTCTGCAATCCGACTTGGGGCATCTGTAGATCTTGTCCGCGTGGCGTGGGCTCTTCAAGTGCTGATTGAGGTGCACGAGGGTCCTAAACGTCGAGTTGCACAAGAAGCACTCGTATGCTACCCCATTCCACGCGCGATCCATCGCTCATATTGTCGAAGAGGCCGGCGGCTCGTTTCATCCCAAGGGCCCAGTGAGTAGTCGGGAAGGATTCGTGATGTGTGTTAAGGGACTCCGGCGCTCGGCACTCTCCGATCACATGCCAAGCATTCTCCCACGGCATGTCTGGTAAACTGGGTACGACAACGAGGCCCGCCTGCGTGCATATGCGTGTTTGCCCACTTGTCGACGCTCGAGCCCTCACTCTATCCCCTCCCGTATACACTCATCACTCCCGCTTAGCTAGTAAAATGTCCACTCAACGAAATGTGGAGTTCAACCAGAATGCGTGTGTACTACTAGATGGCCTGTGATTGACGACTTTTCTAATGGTGACTCATTACTCCAGCCCAGGTCCCTCGGCATCGAAAATCACAGGACAAAGGTGCGTCAATCCCTTCTTTTGTCCAGTGATATTTCTCAACAGCTACCCTCCAACAGTGCTCAAACCGCCCAATC
>QLOU01003679.1:0-17283 GCA_003313715.1 Russula abietina | reverse complement strand
CAGAGCCAACGGCGGTATGCGTTCTGACAATCTGCACATGTTTGTAGGGGCGAGTAGAGATCGCGACCGCAGGCTGAGGTGAGCAGACTTGCGGTAAAATTGGAGAGGTAGGTGAGCAGGGGCGTCGCGAGTGTGTCTGGCAGATTTGACGCATTGTATGCAGGCGCGCTGTCCGGTGGTGCGGGAAGGGGTACCGAGTACGCCGTGGTCGGGCAATATGGCAATCCATGTACGAGCTGGCAAGAAAACGAGGCTGTCATTCGCCCAACATCAGCACGAGCCTATTGGGTGAGAAGGAAGAGAGAACACAAACCAGACTTGGTAGTAAAATATATAGGCCCACTGAGCCGCGTGCCGTCCTGTATCGCATACACGCTATAATTCGTGAGGGCAGCCAAACGGCCAACAAGCCACTCCCTCCTCCATCCGTGCTCATCGCGAAGCCACATCTGCTCCTCGAGGACCTGCGCGCTCTGTGCAGCACTCGAATCGCCCGCCACGCGTGTGCGGACTGCGCATGCAGTCTGCGGGAGCGAGGTGAGTCCCGCGTTGAGTGGGGCGAGGAAGAGTGTGAAGTTTGGTGTTGAGGAGGATTCGGATGGTGATGGGAGCGATGGGAGAGTTGTGTTTGCTGGCGGGAGTGTATAATTTGGGTATGTTGGTTGAGGCGGGGGAGAAGGTGGGAAGAAAGGTGGCGAAAAAAGGAGTGCTTCGTTCGCTGTCGAGTCGCCAAAGTAGGGTAGACTTTCGAGCGGCTCGTGGATCGGCGTTGCTGTCGGTTTATGAGGATGATGAGTTTGGGAGAAGGAGAAGGGGATGGTAGAATGAGTTGTCATACCGCCTTGTGAGACACCAATCTCGAGGCTGTCTGATGTTGTACCGCCGTATACGGCCAGCAGGCCAGTTGAGTCACCTACGTCGAGGGTCAAGTTGCCCAAGCCGAGACCGCTGAGGGCGATCTCGAATACATCTGATCCACCATTGGGACCTGGGATGACTTGAGAGTCGGTGCTATTGCTCACAAAGACACTTGGGGGGTTGCTAGATGGTGATGCACACAAGGCAACGGATACGGTAAGTTGGGATGAGGATGGGAGAGAGAAGAGGAGTGGGGTGGAAGAGGAAGTTGAAAAGTTGTTCGCTGAAAGAGAGAGAGGAGTGTCGAGGGAAAGAGCTGGGTGAGTGCTCTGTAGCCGCACCAGGCAAGCGAAGGAGAAGAGCAAGACGAGTGGCCAGAGCATCTTGGCTTGGCTTGACTTGGCGCGCGAACACAAGGGACCATTGCCATTTGATGACATAATATTCCACGTACATACTATCTGGCCTAAATGCATACCAAAACAAAAACAACATAATCCTAATCCAATCCAACCAAAAACCCACATGCATATACACACTTCCTCACCATAGTTCAAACCCATGAAGAGCCATAATTTACATTACCGATTTCCTCAAGGCATCAAATTTTCCATAGCCCATCACAGACGCCGTCCACACCTGGGGACGCACGAGCAGAGGACCCCTATAGCACCGGGATACTGCTAACGACCTCGCGGACGGACGATCGATTCAGAATGTAGCGCGAGTTCTTGGAAAAACGATCGGCTACCCATTCGTATCTGTCAAGGGACGTCGCAATGAGTCGGAGACATATGTCATGTGTAGATGGGGTCGGGTATCGGAGAAAGGCGTGCGGCCGTGAGCACCATCGTCAGTCAGGTTGAGTGGATTGGAGATATTGTACAAGCCGCCTTGATAGGAGGTGTGACGCCGGCGCCTATTCCGAACTAAAAGGGTACCAACACAGTCAGGAAAACGTGGTGTGAAGGGTTGTGAAAACGGAGAGGGACAGGAGGAATGGAACGTACATTCAATACCGCATGACCTGTACTCGTCGCATAGAACGATCATTCGCGCGTCGTAGCCCAAGACGCCTCCTCACGGCGCCTGCACGCCTCGCAGACCCGTCCGCGGCGCTCGTTCCCAGTGCGGCCAATATCCCAATCAAAGACACCCCACTGGTCTGCTGCACCGGCGTCATCGATCGACGCAGGATATTTTGCACCCGCCCGAGCGCCGAGTTCTCGCAAGGTGGCACGCAATCCCATGTAATCTGGAGTATCACCGAATTCAAGGGCACGAGCATATTCGTGTAACATGGCAAACTCGCGGGGAAGACCAGCATGTAGTTCCGGGCCAGCGGAAAGTTTGGCATCGCGAATAAGATCCCAGGTACCGGCAACGGTGGCTGCTTTCATCTTCCGCCAGGGAAGAGTGCCTCGTAAAAAGTAGACGAGCATGTAGGATAGAGATTCGAGGTCATCACGTGGCGAAGCCTCTGCAAGGGGCAAGGTTTGCGTAAGTGTGGCTGATCTGGAAACAATGGGACATGCAAAACCGACCAATTCCGTGATGAGTATTGATGGAGGCGAAGAGCGATGTTCCAACGCCGTGATGCGCATCCTGCTTGTAGGGGATATGGGCGCCGTCATGATCTTTGAATTTCTTTGCGAGACCAAAGTCGATGACGTTGACTAGGTGGGAAGCCTGACCAGTGCCCATAACAAAGTTGGCTGGCTTGATATCGCGGTGTACGAGGTCGTGCGAATGTATGAATTCAATACGGGATAGCTGGTGGCACAATTAGCGCGCAATAAGCGGGTTTCTACGGGGGAACCCAAAAAAAAAAAAAGGGTACAAACCAATTGGTCCGCAATGAGCAAGACGGTCTTGAGGGAAAACTGACGATTGCACAGTTTGAAGAGGTCTTCCAGCGAGGGGCCGAGCAAATCGATTACCATCACATTGTAGTCCCCCTGTTTGCCAGACCAAATCATCCAGGGCACGCCCGTTCCACCCATCAGCGTCTTGTATATCTTCGACTCGTGCTTCAGTGGACTTGGTTGTTTATCGACCACCGGTTCGAGCTTGATGGCCACTTCTTTACCGGCCACTTTGTGCACTCCGTAGAACACGGTTCCTGTACCGATACGAATCAATCACGACTCGGAAACAAATAAGAAAGAAGACGGACCACAACCGCCGATAGCGAGCTCCTCCTCGAGACGGTATTTGCCACCAAAGGTAAAGTCCATACTGTCAAAGGGTGTTGAGAGGGAAGAAAAGAAAAGACAGGAAAGAGGCTCACGTATTATAGTGGTATCCAAGTTGTTAACACAGAGAGGGGATCCAATAGCATCCAACGCCAGAGCCAGGGTGTGGGGCCAGGTAAGGGGAAAAGGGAGGGGAAGGAAGTCGTCCTAATGAAGTGCCTGCTCGATTGTGTGGCGGATCCACTTCCGAACATGATTATGTCATGGATCGCGGTCTCGTGACTGAACTTCTTCCGCCCGCGAACCTCGTGTATTTCATCTCACTTGGGACAAGCCATTACTCTATCCGAACGAACGGTCCTCCCTATTCTACGTCAACGTGTTACACGTCTCTGACCCATCCCAGCACAGCAAGTCTCCTTGACGATCGTATCTGCCCTCCAGCGCAACACACAACACGCACCCCGATGACGTACCTTTGCCTCGAGAAACGTGTAATCAACGAGGTCAAATCGACCCTTTGACACCTCCCTTCGGGTACCCCGGTCACCCCCAACTGGTCACATGCCTTGCCTGTATGCGCATGTGAATGTCCTCTCCTCCTTGCTCTCGACCCATGATATCGCCTTCTAACGGCCTGCACGAGCATTCCACTCGACGACCAGCTAGCTCGCAAGCCCTGTGGTCTCCAAGTCCCCACGGGCGTCAAACGCACCCCTCAGCCCTGTGTCTTGCGTGAGGGATAATCCCATCAAAGTGCTCCTCATCTGGCTCCCTACGGGGACTGTCATGCGCTGGCTGCGATCAAAATATCACGCGCTATCCTTGCTGCGCGCTCCTCAACCTTGCCCACCATTGGCGTACAACGATACCACCACCAGGATACCCTCAATGTCATCCAACAGAGCTTTGTCCCACCATTGCTCTCTGGCCACGCCAAAACATAACTATGTCCATTATGACACCTGTCAGTCAAGGTACGTGAACATATCACTTCCAATGTCCTCGACCCGTTCACACGTTCCCCAGTTGCCCTTTCTCCTCCTGCACACCTTAATCCTACCTTGCGGCCCACATGCCCCACGTGCGGGAATAGCACCTGTTCCGTCAAGCATACCATGTCACCCTGCGAGCCTGTGTCCAAGCCTCTCCCCTGTTGCCCGCCAACCCTGCCCATTTGTGCCCACTTCCAGGCCTCACAAACTTCGTCGTATGGACGGGCTGTCGCAATCCCACTCGCCGCACTGAAGTATTCCCACTGGTCCATTGCAACTTCCTTGCGCGACATACAGACGTGTGTATGTATGCGGATCGGTCGTGTTTCGTGTGCGTGGGCAGAGTGGTCTAGCTCCATAATTGTACACGTTCCCCCTATGGTTGATCGTCTTCCCACACCTTATTTTCTCCTTTCCGTGCCCTTGTTGAGTGCCCACTGTAACTTTCCCACCTATCCTCTCACTGTCCTGTCAACATAACTCATATTTTACTAGTTCGTTATATGGGACCTGCAGGCGCGAGCGCGACAAACCATTGCAGAGCACAGATTCTATAGTCGAGGTTGTCGTTTAGTCGTTGAGATACTCGCCTCCCCTGACACCCGCGTCATGAGTGGGCACGCTAGTGATATGTGTTACCTCCCCGTTTCCTCATGCAAACCGCACACCCAGCCTTGGAGACGCCAGAACTCCGTCTGGATGGAAATAACGGCCTTCCTACCTCGCATTCACGGTGTGTGCATCCATGGTGGAACCCAGACATACACCTACCCCGACATCCGCGAGCACAACACAGACCACGCCAATCATCTCCATCGCAACTTAATTTTCACGCCACCGGCCCATTGTTAAAGACATCCAGGCCACCCACCACCTTGCAGGATACTTCCGGGAAGATTTCTCAGGACTGCAGAGCGCCTGGTCAGACAGACGATCGCCGTTCTACCCCATAGCCATTGTACGTTCCTGTTTACAATTCTACCTTGCTATGGCCCCGCTTGTTGAATAGTAGAACCTCTTTACAGCACCGAGTCTTAGGTCGAGTATCTTGCGTCGTATCTTAAAGCTCAGGATACTGACGCCAACCATTGTTCAGTTAGTTGGCATGTTTCAAGCCCAGCAAGCCAACCTTCCCTTCGACATTCGAAACGCTGCGGTACGCCAAAAGATAGGATATTGGACGTGTGTCTGGGATGTATGCCTCTAGCTCAGGCCTCGGTATCCTGCGCTAGATACAGACATCCCAACTCTTCCGCTGCTCTATTGCAGTTTTGGTCTGCTGCATTGTTCCTGTGGTCATAGGAGTGACTTTATAATTGATGCAGCTATCAAAAAGCAACCTGGAACCTTCCTCAGTCAGGTCTTCAAAAAGGAAATGATGTGAATCGATCTATGGGTGCGTTGTGTCAAATTTTTCTACTTTGGTCGAAACTCGGATCACGTGCGAACTCGATTACGAAGCCGGCAGAAACATTCCAAGGCTGCCTAAGATCCAATACCGACGAAACATACATACCTATATAGCAGTACGGCCTTGCAAGCAATGGAGTAGTAGGATGGTTGGCATGACATTTTGTTTTAGCCATACCTTGCTTGTACCCTTGCTGTCCAACAAAGAAGTTTTCAGTCCAGCTTCGGCGATGTACCCTATATGTCTGGGTCTAGCCTGCCTGATGCCTTCGGCATGCTACACTGCGGACGTGAAGTACTGCAGTATCGCCAGTCACCCGGTTACTGAATGCTGCTACCGTCGTCGCTCTACAGTCACGGGTATCGGCAGCCTCGGGGCCCGAGGAGTCCGAATTGCCTTTCTTCGGTCGGCCGTCGTTCACTTCACTTTCATTTTTTATCTTCCTTTAACCAGGCCCCGTCCCGTTCAGCAACGAACTTCGGAACCCGCGAAAACGCCCTTTGCCGAAATTGGACTTTATTAGCGAAAGTTTCGAAATTGGGGCCAGCATATCACAGCCTACTAATACCACGCGCCTCACCCACCACCACCACCACGGCCTTGCCTGCGAAAATATTCTATTAGAGGTTCCTTCACATTGTATTTTTTTTGAAATATCTGCAGCGCATTCTAACACCTTTATTGGTTGTTCAACTCACCGATAAGGTACTGAGGATACTCAGGCTAATACCCCCTGAGCTGAGCGCTGAGCGCTGAGCCCACGCAGAGGCAGGGATCGAGGATCGGTATCCTCGAACTGTACAGTATATTTCATCTTTTGACGCTGCCGGAACGTTATTTTACTTTACAGGGGTCTTTTGATTGCGCGTTACTAGGGCAGGTGCCATCGACATATACAGTATACCCTGCGCCGGCCGACTATTATGGCTCCTGGCTCCGGAAGTTCCTATGGGGGGCAGGTTATTTGCTCTTGCCTACAGCCAGCTCGATCACGCCCATCGCCCTTTATTTTACTATGTTGCATGTCTCCGGTATTCACTTTCGTCTCCGATGTATGTCTCTTTTTCTGTTCACGCTTTCTTGGTATATTGGGTGCGCATCTTCGAGTGTCCATCTACTGCGTGCCTACGTGCCTAAGTCAAACCCCTCCTTCCTGCGCCTTCGTCTAGCCCGTTTTACCAACCCCACTCCCGGAGAAGTTGCATTTCAAGTGACCCTAAATACTCGCAAGAAAGATGAAGGAGCAGAGCTCGCTCGCTCTCTCGGTAGGCTCGTTAAGGATATAAAAAAACTCCGCGCGAACTGGCTGGAGCTAGTTACCAGCGAAGCGTTAACTTTGGCCACCAAATGATCCAGAAATCAGCTACTTGGATGGACTCGGATCCATTCGCGCTTCTCTCTCATCCCTTCCACTCCACTACCACCTTCGAGTCCGGTGCATGTACATCATAGAGTGAGCCTGTTTGTACACGATCTATCATGCGTCATCCAATACTGTATTATTTACTATTTTTTGTTGATGTTCATTCGTGCAAGTGACGCGTGACGTCTATGGCGCTCATCATCAATTAATAAAAAAACTCGTTTTTTTCATTCAGCGACACGGTACTGTATGCCTGACAATACGTTTTTACTTGTACAAACTACATTCGGTAGCAATGCTGTAATACGCCTTACTCTTAAAGGAGTGCCAGGACCCTCGTGGCTTCCGTGACAGTCAACTCACCCGCATTTTCCTCGACAATTACGGTCTCGACGGCGTCATCATTTGCGATAATGACAAAGCGCTGTGAGAAACGCACACAAGCATTGATATGTAGGTGAGTGACAGAAAGAAGCGTGTGAAGCAAGGCAAAAGGATGTATACCTTAGCGCGTGGTGACCCAAGGGCGGGGCTGGCGTCCAAGACAAGGCCAAGCTCCGAGACAAAGAACGCCTGATCGTCAGAGATGAAACGGACGGCTTATATCGCGGAACGCATATAAAATAAGTCAGTACTCTTGTTTTTCCAAGAAAAGAAATAAAAGAATAAGATTTCAAGAGATGAGTTAGGACTTACGTGTGCCGTTGGGGGCGAGTTTCTCCTTCCACGCTCTATGGAAAATTGGTTTATGAATTGAGCAAGAAAGGACGAAAGAAAGGAACACGCATATGTTCGTAAAGTGGCCAGAAGAATGCGCGGAACTTCACCCATATACGTACTTTGTCACGAACACGTCGTTCACGGTTATAATATAGATCTCGTTAATGCCCTTTGCCTTGAACTCGTCGTACTTTTCGATGTATCCCGGTGCCTGCGAATGACACGTGGGCGTGAAGGCTCCAGGCACGCCAACCTATTTCGGTTACGTTCGTCAAAGAAAAAGGGAGAGTGCGAAAGAAATCGTCAGTGAGCGCATTTTTACACACGCAAAACATTCTTGAGGATGAGAAGGGAATCAAAAAGGGATGGGGGCCGGGACGTGGACTGAGGCAAGGCGCATATCGTACGCACAAATATGTTCTTGCCAGAGGGCGCAAGCGTGATCGGCTTGGTGGCGTCTGTCTCCTTGACATTTTCTTTTAGCGGGAGCTTATCGCCTGGCTTTACCTGGGTTGTCGCGAGGAGGGCCGCTACGTGGGCGTGGGCGGTGTGGGCGGCATGTTTCACGATGCTGGCGACGGCTGAAGACATACTGAGAGTATTGCGAATCGTTGGAGCTGGTTGACCCGCCCAAATGCCCGAGAGTGAATATATATCTACCAATAAATACGATTTCCCACGTAGAAGTTAAAAACTGTACAGTAGTGATCATCGATCAACCCCACTGATATCGTAACTTGCCTCCTTCACTTTTCCATCTCACACTCGCACACAACCAAAGTTACCTAACATAACATAACCCACACCGCCTCCCATCAATCACTGGCACATTGGGTGGTTTCCAGGGCCGTCCTGGGCTTGCCCCTTCCCCAACGACAGTGATGGAGTTGAATGATGGAATGCGCACCAACAGGGTTTCCAGTGGCCAAACCCACATTTTCCCTTTGTGGGCTCCACTCTCCCCGTCGCTGATGGTGCTCCATCATATCTCCGCTCCGCCTCGAAGCAATGCCGCGAGGGCCGGGCAATTACGGCTCGAGAAGTGTTTCCGAGCGGCGGCGTGCGGGGTAAATGTCGATTATCCGTCTAATTGAAGAGAAACCCCGAAAAGAAATGGCATCAATAAAGCCTCAGAACACCGTATGAGACATGGAACCGGGACGAGCGGGGAAGCGGGGAAGAACGTACTGAGCGGGTACCGCCAGCTTGGGCACATTCCGAGCAACCGTGTCTTGCGCAGTCTTGTATAGGCCGCTCGGCTCTGGTCCGATAGGTAAGCTGTTACGACGGGGTCGCCGGCCTTTGTCTGCGATGGCTAACAGGGTGTCGATATGAGGTAGCTTGATATTATATCGACCCCTCTCGACGAGCCACGGTGGCAAGACGAGCGGCGGCAGGGCGGTAGTGGCAACAGCAGAGGCCATGGATGGGGTCGAAGAGGAAGAGAGTCAAGTGGGGGTTCTAGGGGCTGTGTTGGTATTGATGTTGATGACGCCCAGCGCGTCAGGGACAATGCTGAGCAAATTTCTCAAAGGCGGAAGTAGGAGGGGCCACCGGCGGCGACTGTGCAAAAGCTTTTATCGTCGGACGGATGGTGCATGGACGTGTGCTTCTCGGTCGGTCGGGTTGGGTTGGTGTCTGTGATTATTCTTGCGAGCGATCACATGTTCACCTTCCTGCTTTCTAAGTTTGCCCGCGTGCGAGGATAGAGAGAAGTGATGCCGTTATTTCATCCTCCTTCCATACCCGCTTCTTTCTCCACTCATTTCGGCAGAGCTACTCACTTTGTGGCGAGCCATGCCACAATACAGTAAGTTCAGAGAACCCGCGGTCAGGCTCGGAAGTCCCGCGCGTGTAATCCCGCGGTTTACAACTCGAAATATTGCAGGATGGTGACCATCCGTCCTACGTCCTAACTGACAGTCAAACCGACTAGGGAATCATGGAAGAAACATGTATGGATCGTCTATCCCATATCCATGGAATCTAAAAACGTACCAAGAGTTCCCTAGGAGAGAAACCCAAGGATAGTGGCCAGTGGGACTCGATGGGTGCTCCACACGGCTCGCCTCAGGTTGAGCGTCCTTCCTTCTATCAACAGTATTAACTCATGACCACTGCATCCCGCAACTTTGCTCCAACAAGATCCCTGAGGAGTCAGGACCATCCAAGACATCTTCCATCCGATGATGTTGGGATGCGAAGTACTCGGAACCGACAAATCAACAAACCAACAAGCCACCGAACCGAGATTGGCAACTCAACTCTCAGGCTGTGATGCAAATCATGCATGGCATATGACTCATGTCAGGCTCGTCGGCCCTTTTTTCTCATCCCATTCCGGCTCACCAGATTGCCACGCGGCCTATGAATGGACCACGAGGATACTCATTGGCTACTCTACTGTATAGCACGGATAATGGGGAATCACTTACATAATTGATCGCTCACCTCTTTGCCAGCAGCTGCCAGCACCCACGAGCTACGGCGGTGCCAGTGGTCTGCACCGCGGGATTCGTTCAATCCTGGTTTATCGGGATGTGTTGTGAACATTTTGTTTCTATTGAAAAGTGGGATCCATTTCATCGAAGCCCCTTGTCTATCGAAGGAACAGGCACATCGTATCCCCTGGCATACGGTGAGCTGGTTGATGGGAGAAGCCACTGATTACACTGTACCCAGATTTCGTGGAAAAGCCCCCGATGCTAACTAGACTTGGGTGGGATATACGTGCCACGGCACTGGGAACGTCCCCAAAATCCAGAAAAACACACCTGAAAACGCATCGGCGGTGTTGCGTTGTCGTTGCTAGCTGGCAAAAAGATAAGATTCTTTCCGGATATGCCTCGATCCGTTACTTTTACCGAAAAAGGAAGGGATGACTGCTGCCATTAATTGGCTCGGGCTCGTTGCTGCTATCACCGCAAATCTGTAGCAAAACCCGAGCTTTCAGCGCCTCGTGTTTGTGGTGCTGAGAGTTCACACTTGCACCACATTGGCAGGGCGGGTATGTGTCACCAGTTCCGGAGGGGGAAAGAAAGACGCGTCGTAACCTTCTTCTTCCCACATGCATGGTAACTTACTGCGCGGGTGCTATCGTTGTCATATGCATGTTGGTCCATCTGAACCCGGAACCCGCGGTAAGTTGCTCAGCCCCAACTTTGCCCGCTGTTTATGTCACACCCGGGGACAAATTGAAGTGAAAGGGGCGCGTCAACGAGCCAAACCTTTGGACATGAAATGGTGAGAAGATACAGGACAAGGGGGATCTACACAGGGCTGGTGCCTGTCCCTTCTCTCTCACGCACATCGTCGGTCAGGAAGAGTGAAAAGTGAGGGGCGTCATCGGGCCGGATCACGTGATTCTGGTACCAAAAACATTCGACGACGCATTACATCCTGGCCTTCGCTTTCGCTACAGTATACTTTGCCCTGTTCTCAGGCTGCTCGTGTGTAATTTTTTGGTTTCTCGAAAGGCCATATGGGTTAGTTCAACGTGGTCAATATAGTTCGTTCAATTGCATGTGCACACGTACACGCATACAGTACGTATACAGCTGTCTCATCGTAACCTTACTGCGGGGATTGAAAAGCACCTGCCCCATCTGTGCAACCAAAGTTACAGTACCAAAGTTAACATTGTAATAGAGAAACTCACGTTACTGCACGGTTCAGATCGAGTGGGGTTGAACACTATATAATGCGCTGTCGGTAATACAGTACAGTACGAGTACTCGTGTACTACTGTACTTACATACGTACGATACACCGCGCCCCACTGGCAGCGTGGTGCCATTGATAAAACGTTGCATACCACAGGCCCTAGCTAGCCTAGGCCTGAGGCTCCGCAGTAACTTAACTTACAGAGCATCACAACCAGTCAAGTCCGCCTCAGTCGGCCGCCGCCCACAACCCCACGGACTGAGAACGCGCAATAACGTCATTCTTTGACTCGATAATTGATGGGGTTTTTTTTCCCCTTTCTTGCGTGTTCCGTCTGGTACTGTAGTTGCTACTGTAAGAAGAGAAAAGAAGCATCGTGACGACCCGTGGGGGGCCTGGCCGGCATCGCGGCCGTCACGGTACGGGTGGTTCGTTCCTGGTACAGTAAATTACTGTAACTGGTTCTATACATACCGTACGTATATATATACGTACTGTATACGGATTCATCAGGGGTGTAGGCACTCCTGCCTTCAGAGACTTCTATGGGTAGACTGTTAATTAAGGATTATGAACGATTTCATATTGGCCCATATTTGAGGAGGTGTGAGGGGTGACAGTAGTGTAACTGTACGTTACTGTCACTGTACTTAGTTGCGAGAAAAAAGCAAATTTTTGTGTTAGGTTTTGGGCGTATTACACTGTGTGACAGCTTGACGAACAAACAATAGTGCGAAGTTTTGCTATATGCCGGGGTAAATGGCTACAATGAGGAAGATTCTGTGGGGGGCCTAGGCTGGTCAACAACAACAGGCTAATTTGTCCGTTGGTCTGTGAACTGCGGATGCAAGAAAAGAAAAGAAAAATGTGGTGTAAATGTCGAACATATATAAGGTATCAAGAAAGTGCCAGTTCGATGATGCATAAGTTACTGTAAGCGTCACGTCCGTGAAGAAAAGGAATCCAAGAGTTGCAGAGTTACCACTCGTCTCGGTCCAAGACGAGTAGTGCCGTCAACACGGGGACGGAGAAATCGTAGACGTTTTCCCTCTATATGAGGAGGATGTGAATTGACTGCTCTCGAGCGTGGTTGCACCACCAATCGGAAGTTCAACCGTCGTGAGAGCAAACCTGTTCGTGGGTTCTTGCCTAGTGGTGAACGCCTCCCTAGTGGTGTACGCATCTTGACCAATCTGCATGCAGACGATAAGAATGATGACTGCCGGATACATACTCTACCAAAAAAAATTGAACAAAAATTTGGTCAACGGCTAATTTAATACCCCAAATACGCACCGAGAGTAAAAGCATGTCTATGTTGACGATGTACGCGCCAGAACCGGGAAGAACGCTATATGCGGTCAGCAAGTAAATCGACTGTAACGAAAAACTCCATTTTAGTCAAGTTGCAGGTAGGAGGGCAAGAGAGGAGGTTTTACCCAAAGGAGGCAATATACAAAGCCGGACTCAATCAGAAGCGCGAGAATCTTCTCCACGCGCTCCGAAGTGCTGCCTTTTCTGATCTGCGTACCCAAGATTCGGCGTATATCCCTAGGAGAGGCATCCCGTCAGGAGAGCTGATAAGATAGGTTTCTCCCGTGGGTTGGCGGCGCACGCACCATGCCTTCCAAGCGATGAGGGACGTCGATAAGACATTGGTGCCGAGCATGGGCGCCACAATGACCACAGCGAGCTTGCCCTGCGGAAGATTTGCTTCATTGATACCCGGCTTGACCTCAAGGGCTAATCTGACATCATATATGCAGCCGGCTTTGAGTCAAACGGAAAGTTCGGATTCGATAAGCCAGTCAGATTACGGTACCAGAAGGCGTGCACGCACCAAAAGTCCCCAGGACGCAGAAAGAAAGAAGAGCGACCACTCTCCGATCAAACTTCCAAAGGACCATAGCTCGCCACGCACAAACCACGTCGCTGAGAACAGGCTAAAATGGGGATTCCTCATTATTATACTAAACCAGCTGATAAAAAAAGACGGATATACGCACATTCAATCTGCTGATTACAGCAATGACACCCACAACAACGTTCAACTTGTGTTGTGACCAACCGACGGCGATAGAGGGTTCGATGAACTTGATAATGAAGGGGATGCCCTGGGTCGTGAGTCCAGGGCCGAAGAAGATCACGGTGGTGGCGAGTATAAAGATAATCGTCGTGATTACGAACACGAACATGTGCCCCGGAGAATTCGACAATGATCCCTTGGAACTACAAAGAACAAGTTGAGCGAGCGCCCGAATGTATGGGAAGAAGAATGAAAACACGAGGCTCACAGGAGTAACCTGACTGATATGCAGTACACAGTAAGGAACATCCCTAGATGCCAGACGCCAGACGGGTTCGCATTCACATGGTTTTAGACGTGCAAAAGGGAATAGAGGGACGGCGTACCATAAGCAAGGCCGGTCCAGAGGTTGTAAGAGATGGCATGGTCGAGTTGTTCGTGGATAGCGTTGAAGAGGAGCTCCCTTTCAGCGTCGGACATGAGATGATGAAGGGGGAAGGGAGAGGAAGGAAGAGGGAGAGTGGGGTATTAAAGGGGGGGAAAGAGTGGGGAAAGAGGACATAAAAGGAGGAGCGATGCAGACTCGGTCGGAGAGCTCGAAGTTGGGATCAATAATGATCCATACCCGGCTGGCCAAGCCATATAAACTCTAGATCTGTTCCTGTACAATGTTTCACAATGTGCATTCCCTCTTTACTGTTCTCTTCGGGGCCTTGTTGGCTACGTAGGTCGTCAGGGTCGGCTTTTTTTCTTTTAATCACTTCTTCCATCCCATCCCCGGTAGCGCCGCTTGATCATTTCGTTATGACAAATTCCGAAAGAGTGCCGAAAGAGGTTGTAGGGGAAGGATGTAGGAGGTATGTGGACGACCGAAGGGGGCCAGAGTCACGGTGAGGCGATCAGGATTGACAGAAACTGCTAAAAATGCCGTAGGGACTACATACGTATACGTACAGCACAGCGCCACCGAGTTGACAGCGTGGTCAGTCTCAATCGACTTACAGGACAGCGTACGTGTTTGGCATTACATGACATGAGGCTACCGTACTCAAGCACAAAGAAAATAACGGGTTTCAAGCCTGCCGCCTGCCATCATGAGGACCACTGGCATGAACGACCTCCACGAACGAAGCGTGTCCCCCATTCCGACGCTCCATTCGTCCATTTCCGTCCTCCTCATCGTAGCCTTTATCCGAAATCATTTCTACCCGATAACCGAGCATTATGCGCCGCATCAGGGAGACGAATACAGCCAAAGTGCGCAGTACAGTATGTGGAAACAACGGTGCACTTCGAATAATTTACTCCTCCGCCCGTATCACTCGACGAGCTTTTCGAGGTTGGCAAGTTGAAATTTTTTCCTACCGAATTCTTACTGTATTTGGAAATGTCTGTGCCTGACTGACTGAAACATGTCCGCTCCAACCGCGATCTCGATCTCGAATAATATAAGTTAAGCTTCTACTCAAATGCCGGTCGTGTTGAGTTTGCCTTGCACTCCTGATCTGATCTACTTCAGTTGGTTACCTTCCCCTCCTCTTTGCATACGATATTTGATGTCATGATCAAAGTCGAGAACATCACTGAATGGCAATCTTTTTGACAGAACTGGACCGACTCGGACGTTTCGCATGTGCAGGAATGAGACTATATGTACGACTGTATCATCTCATTACCTGCAGGTAGTCTGGGTCTACCTCAAATACCGAAAGCAGCCCTCGATGGCCTTCGTAGGTCTCTTCTCATTTTCTTACTCCCCTACTCGGATCAAGCCATTCCAGTCCTGCATCCCTCCATCCTAATCTCTCACCAAACTTGAACGATGGGCAATAAACGTTCAATGACTCGACCCACTCACGAACGACGATGAAGAAAGCCGTATATGAGGCGGATGTTGAACACATGACCTCCCGGCTGGCCAAACACGACCTCAAGATGACATTTGATCAGTACTCCGGGAAAACCGAAGACGAACCCGTCCCTCTCTCATTTGCGAGTTTCCGTAAAACCTAATGACAGCATTGTGGAGGCGGTGCTCACGGATGACGATTGGGCCATCTTGTGAATGGAAAACATCTCGCGTTGATGGTAAACGTTATGGTTATCCGTTACGCGTACCCCCGTCATTCTGTTTTGCTCGTTTATTCCTCATCCTGGCTGCATAAAGACCAAATTGTTTTATTGGGTCCGTGCTTCGTGAGGCTCGGAAGCGTGCCGGCGGGAGTACTGCAGGGTCGCGGGGACAGGTTACCGTACTCTTGCCGTACAACTGTGTCCTATAGGCATTCGCCGCCGGTACGTCAGTCAGTCGCGTACTCGTCAGTCTTGTTCATTCTTGAAAACGACTCGGGAATACAGTTTCACAGCCACGGTCCCTTCCCCCCCTCCAACGTCTGGGAACGAGACTACACTCTAGTACATAAGAACGCACAACACCTTTACCACTGTTAAAAGTAATCATCACCGCAGTATGTATATCATCCCGGCAATGGTCGTCGACACCCTGTTGGGACAGGGTTCAATGGGCTTGAGCTTGTCACCCTGGTTCTATCCATCTACCTCCCATTCCATGGGAATACGAAAATGAGCGAACTGGCGTACAGTATGTATAGTCTCGGAAAAAATTTCCCGCTGCCGGGATGGACAGGTGCGTTTTGTTCTACTGACCACAGAGACGTTTATCCCACAGATAAACGCCATAGACTTCCTGTGCAAAATCTTGACTTCCGAGTTGGTGCCATACTTTCCCCAGGCTACTACACGATACTACGGGACAAATCAGCTCTCGGTTAGATCATATAATCGGGCATTTTCACCATGACCGTGGCTGCGTGCATGGAAGCCTGGTTTATCGGCTTCCCTGTCCAGCGTCATCTTTGCGGCGTAGAGGCCACTTGCAGCAACATCCTATGACTTCACAACTGAAACGTATGGCTCTTCATACTCGATGCTTAGTCTATGCCCGAGATGATACGATTAATTTTCTTTCGTCAGCAGTTCCAAAATGTATATAAACACGGTCGAATCTACCTCTCTGGCCTCAAGCTATCCTCCAACAGTAGGCCTACAGTATTCGGTCTTCACACCTTCCAATTTTGCACCTTTAAACTCTGCCATACAATATCCAACGCTAGCCTTTTGTGGGTTCCGCCTTGTCACCTTGCCCTTGCATCGAGCCTTCTGACGATGCAACATATCTCTCTCTACAGAGGAATGCGTATCGTCAACTTCACTTTGCTCACTGTGCTCAGTTACGCTGCCGTGATAGGCGCGACCCCACTTGGGGACCGTGCTCCTGCAGATGCCATTGATCGTCGCCAATCGTATGTCGTTTTACAACGGCAAGCAGAGAAATTCTGATAAAAACATTTTTCCAGGCCAGTTTGCAATCATATCGACCCGAGCACGACCTGCCAGTCATTTATCCGAATTCCTCATAACATGCTATGACGTTTGTGTGCAAAATTCCGAGTCCGAGTTCTCATTCTGCACAGATTTTTGCGATGTCTTACCTGGCGTGCCTCTGGAGTTCTGTATAACTTCGTCCTAGACATCGTATTAAAGCCTTCTACCTTTGTCAGCTCTCTCCCCCTTTACATAGTTGCGACGCTTCATGAGAAGGATGTTCGGTTTGGAACAATGGTCAATCACGCTTACAATTCCTTAGTACTTTGTGGGACAGCTATACGAACTTAAACCCAGTAATTAGCTGATCATGCTTGTCTTTTCTCCCCATACGTGATATACAGTTACTTGCCCTGCTTTACTAGATTCTCCTCCTCACCGTGACCCGCGTCAAAGAAGCAGAAGCCTCAGGCTACCCGAAGCAAGACCCATGTGACCCACCGGGTACTATGCATTGAAGAGCGTACCAGGAAAATACAGAACGGTAATACCAACACCAGAGTTCTTTTTGGTTGTCCGCGAGGCGTCTTGGGTGTCAGTAGTGTCGCCTCGTCGCCTAGACCACGCTTCGATCCGAGTGGATCTGAGTTCATCTGTAGCTCTTGGACCAAGAAAGTCCTGAAAAAAAACTACAAAAATTGACTTTT